>ONZH01004454.1:0-279225 GCA_900303285.1 Rhinella marina | reverse complement strand
TCGTGTCCAAACAAGTAGCGCTTGTCTGAGAGGAAGCATCTTACTGCTTTGCTGTGCTTTCTTATAGTTACTTGTATACATGTTCACACATTCATTTTAAGAGGTGCTGACACAATTGTGGAACCCCATCAACTACTAATCTGTGACACCCCTCCTGGCTGCAGTGTAGGACCACTGCCCATTGTATCAGCTGAATAGACCATAGCTCCTTCATTCTTAGCATAAGGGTGCATTCGCAGGACCGTATTTACATGTCTGCATCCGTTCCACAATTTTGAGGAATGAATGTGGACCCATTAATTTCGATGGGGCCGCAAAAGATGCAGACATCGCAACGTGTTGTGTCCACAGCCGTAGTAATGTTCTGCCGCCCCGCAAATAGGATAGTGTGTCCCTTTTCTATAATAGGGCTGGCGGTGTATGTTCCGCAAAATGCTCAACACACACGGCTGGTGTCTGGAATTTCATTGAGTATGACGTACCATATATATGATATCAGAAGCAATGTTTCTCTATTATGGAGTGTATTTTCCCCCTTCCCTCCGTGTGTGAAAATCAGAGGCACCTCGGTTCCTCAGGGATCCCTAGAATACAGGGGTTGGTGTTGTAGAAAGAGGATTTTTGTTGTATATGTTTTTGTTTTTTTGAGTGTTCAAAAATTATGTAAAGTGTTTCCTGTATTCTGTGCCCCCATTAAAAAATATTGAGAGATAAAATTTACTCATGCTTTCCCTATCGCCAAAAACATTGGGAAAGGGCATGCAGGGATCTGAAACATTATGTTCTGATTTATGGCAGATTTATGACTGTTTTCTCAGGCATCTTCTTGTGTATAAAAGTCGCAAATTCTGACTCAAGTCCCAGTTTTGTGACACAATTTACAATTTTTATTAATCATATACACTTTGTACCATAGCCTTACCATAATGAGAAGAGTGGAATTCCATCTTTAGAAAGCTAATATACATATAACTGCTTTATTCACAAACCATATCCAGTAAAATAGAAAGCACTGCATCAAAACAGCTGTGAGAAGAGGCTGTGGAGCTTCAGTGACGTCACATGGCCCAGGCGCAGCTCGGTACCATGCAGCTATACAATGAACTTGGTATGTGGTGAAGAGGACTTGCTGCTGTGCTGCCACCTCTTCAAACACTTGATTGTGTCAGTGTCGGGTGAACCCCACAAATTAGATATTGATGACCTGTCCTGAGGAGAGGTCTTCAGTATTTTCCTCCCAGGAAACCTCTTTAACCCCCTAACTGTTTTGCCAGAGTGGAGCTCCGGCAGTGGGAAAAGTAGCTACCTGAAGGAGGGAGGGCTGCTTTAGATGCTGCTATCTCCTGAGTGGTAGCAGCTAGAAACATGCAACTGATCTTGTTTGAAAGCAGACATTCCAAGCTTTTCATGACATGACATATGATGTCACAAATGACAGTAATATGTTCAGGACAGAGAAAGATATCACTGATAGAAATTGGGATGCTGTGAATGCAGCTGAAAATGAAAGTAAAAACAGGTTTTACTCGCAATTATTCCCGACTTGATTTCTAACAGTAATTTCTCCTCTGTTGCTTGGACTTTATCTATCATTTTGGTCTTGTATGAAAGCCTGGCTTTCAGACAAGACCAGTTGCATGTTTCTAGCTGCTACCATTGAGGAGATATCACCATCTAAAGCAGCCCTCCTCCCTCCAGTTAGCTACTTTTTACACTGCCCGAGCTGGACTTGGGCAAAATAGTTAGGGAGTTAAAGGGAACCTGTCATCAACTTTATGCAGCTCATACTAATGGCAGAATAAAGTACAGACAGGTGAGTTGATTTCAGCGGTCTGTCATTTATAAGTTAAAAGTAAGGCCACATGCACACGACAGTGAAAAAAAACGTCCGTTAAAAACGGACACACTGTCAGTTTTTCATGGCCATTTTGCATCAGTGTGAGCATCCATTTTCTGGCCGTGTGTCCATTTTTAATGTCCGTTTTGCATCAGTTTTTAAAAAACGGACATGAAAAATTGATGAATTGGATTGGTAGTTATTTCTTGCCCCCAACTATAATCATGACCCTCATGATGCCCATAATGTCCTCCATAGTGCCCCTTACTAAAATAATGTCCCCCACGGTGTAAATAATTTTTTATAGTGTCCCAGCTAAAATAATGTCCCCCATGTAGGCCCCCTGGTAAAATAATGTCCTCCATAGTGTAGGAATTTTTTTACCGCCCCCACCTTTAATAATGCCCCCAATGTAAGCCCCCCATCTTAAATAATGCCCCCCATAGTGTAGTATTTATTTTGTTTTAATGTCCCCAGGTTTAATAATGTCCTATGTAGGACCCCATCTTAAATAATTTCCCCCATGGTTTAAATAAATGCCCCCACAGCTGCTTTTTTAAGATTAAAAAAAAAACACAAAAAAAAAACCTCACCTTATCCAATTGCTCGCGCTGCAGCAGTCTCTCCTCTCTTCACTGAACAGGACCTGCCGAAGGACCTGTGATGTGCGCGATGACGTCACTGCGTGTGCCAACGTGGTGACGTCACCGCTCATAACGCAGGTCCATCGGCAGGGCCTGCTCAATGAAGAAACCAGAGAGTGCGCAGCGCGAGCAAGTGGATAGGGTGAGTGGCCATAGTGTACCCGTTTTTAACGGCCGTTAGACGGGAGCACTCCTGTCAATCGGCCGTTAAAAACGGCCCCATTCATTTCAATGGGGCAGTCGGCTCGTTGAAACGGCCCAGAAATAGGACATGTCCTATTTCTGGACGGACGCTATTTACTGGCCGTTAAAAAAACGGCCATGTGAATAGCGCCATAGGCTGTCATTGGTGCTAAAAATGGCCGTGTGAAGGCCGCTACGTAGACGGCCGTCACACGGCCATTTTTCACTGTCGTCTGCATGAGCCCTAAGTGTTTGCCGAGAACCAACATCACAATCATTGCAGACTAGGCCTGGAAAAGAGTCCCGGCCACCTGAGAAGAGTCATGGTTATTCATAAATTCTTATGATTCACAGTCTTCTACCTAGTTTTCTCCCTTTCTCTCCAGGAGAGAACTGCCAATCATCAGCAGATGGGCGGGAGAGCAGGAGATTATGAATAACCGTGACTCTTCTCAGGCAGATTTGACTCTTTTCCAGACCTGGGCTGCAATGACTATGATGCTGGTTCTCGGCAATAACTTACTTTTAACTTATAAATGACCTCATAAAGTTGATGACATGTTCCCTTTAATTATATGAAAGGGTTCTAGTAACAAACCTTATTAGAAATACACTCAAACCCTCACCTAATGCACCATGCGTAAAATAACGTCACCGTGCTGAGCAAATGGCCATGTGGGTTCATGTCATTGTACAAGCTGCATAAAATACTGGCTTTTGGGCAAAATGTGTATTTCTTGGAAAATCACTTTAAAGTCCACATTTTAGCAGACTAGCCAGAGTTCCTGTTATGATACAGTGCTTTCTATGCTGCAGACTACAAGACATTGCTGCATCAGAAGTGTGCACGTTATGGGCTGTAAACCCCCAGTAATGTGTTTAATATACTGTACCTTATTACACTACATTTCAATATTTTTTTTAAGGCATCAAGAGTGAAACTACTGCTTTGTTATCATTGATCTTTATATGGCTGAAGCACCCCAACAATTTCCTTCCGTGGTTGATCGTTATTTTACGCGATGGTACAAATCAGGTACAGTACAGTAACATTCAAAGGGGTTGTCTACTTCATATGCCTATTAAAGGGTTATTCCCATCTTAGACAATGGGGGCATATCGCTTCACCTATATGGAGAAAGGAGGGCGCATGCACAGCCACCCTCCATTCATTTCTATGCGCCCTCCGTTCATTTCCCGGCTCTGTTCTCAATGTAGGTGCAGGTCCCAGCGGTGGGACCCACACCTGTCAGACAATGGGGGCATATCCTAGCGATGTGCCCCCATCGTCTAAGATGGGATAACCCCTTTAAAGATGACCTGTCACCACTCCTGACATGCCTGTTTTAATAGCTTCATGCATTCCCCACGTACTAACAATTCTGGAGCATCTATTCTTATGTCTGTATGTTGTGCCATTCCTTTATTATTTCTACTAGAAGTTATGAATGAATTGCTATTTGTCTTCAGTAAAGGAACAGAGGGGAGGTAACCAGTTGGGGGTGTGTACCTGCACAGTCTGAACATGGCAGCACTGATTGGCTAGAGTCAGTCTGTGCAGGTACACGCCCCCAACTTGTCACCTCCCCTCTGTTCCTTTACTGAAGGCAAATAGCAATTCATTCATAACCTCTAGTGCAAATAATAAAGGAATGGCACAACATACAGACCATAAGAATAGATGCTCCAGAATTGTTATTACATGGGGAATGCATGAAGCTATTAAAACAGGAATGTCAGGAGCGGTGAAAGGTCCTCTTTTTAATGGATATAAAGTGCAAAAACCTGGCTATTGTTACAAGCAGCAGGAGTCTGCTTGCATTTGAGTCTGGGTTTGGTTATCATCTAGCCTTGCCTGGTTGATTATGTTGGAGTGCTGATTGTGAGTCTATTTAATTACCCCAGCTATGAGCTAATGTAGGTTTCAGTCTGCCATATATACTGCCAGTGGAGGCATTTAATTTGAAATGAAATGCCTCCTTCAGTGACATAGGGCCCATCACGACCCACCATTTTTTAAAAAAATTTTTTTTAGAAATACCGTATATTGCAAATTATAGCCCTCTTGTGGGACTATTAAATGGTTAAAAGAAGTTTTAATTTTTTTTTTAATGGAATCAATCAAAAGATGCTTTTCAATGGAAGAAATTGCAAAAATAAAATCTCTACATGTTTGGTGACACTGCAACTGTAACGACTCGCACTATGCAAATATGTAACTCAACCCATACTGTGAATGCCGTAAAAAAAAAAAAAAAAAAGCAACATAAAAAAAAGGTAAAACAATATACAGTACAGACCAAAAGTTTGGACACACCTTCTCATTCAAAGAGTTTTCTGTATTTTCATGACTATGAAAATTGTAGATTCACACTAAAGGCATCAAAACTATGAATTAACACATGTGGAATTATATGCTTAACAAAAAAGTGTGAAACAACTGTAACTATGTCTTATATTCTAGGTTCTTCAAAGTAGCCACCTTTTGCTTTGATTACTGCTTTGCACACTCTTTGCATTCTCTTGATGAGCTTCAAGAGGTAGTCACCTGAAATGGTTTTCACTTCATAGGTGTGCCCTGTCAGGTTTAATAAGTGGGATTTCTTGCCTTATAAATGGGTTGGGACCATGAGTTGTTGGGCAGAAGTCAGGTGGATACATAGCTGATAGTCCTACTGAATAGACTGTTAGAATTTGTATTATGGCAAGAGAAAAGCAGCTAAGTAAAGAAAAACGAGTGGCCATCATTACTTTAAGAAATGAAGGTCAGTCAGTCCGAAAAATTGGGAAAACTTTGAAAGTGTCCCTAAGTGCAGTTGCAAAAACCATCAAACGCTACAAAGAAACTGGCTCACATGAGGACCGCCCCAGGAAAGGAAGACCAAGAGTCACCTCTGCTGCGGAGGATAAGTTCATCCGAGTCACCAGCCTCAGAAATCACAGGTTAACAGCAGCTCAGATTAGAGACCAGGTCAATGCCACACAGAGTTCTAGCAGCAGACACATCTCTACAACAACTGTTAAGAGGAGACTGTGTGCAGCAGGCCTTCATGGTAAAATAGCTGCTAGGAAACCACTGCTAAGAACAGGAAACAAGCAGAAGAGACTTGTTTGGGCTAAAGAACACAAGGAATGGACATTAGACCAGTGGAAATCTGTGCTTTGGTCTGATGAGTCCAAATTTGAAATCTTTGGTTCCAACCACCGTGTCTTTGTGCGACGCAGAAAAGGTGAACGGATGGACTCTACATGCCTGGTTCCCACCGTGAAGCATGGAGGAGGAGGTGTGATGGTGTGGGGGTGCTTTGCTGGTGACACTGTTGGGGATTTATTCAAATTGAAGGCATACTGAACCAGCATGGCTACCACAGCATCTTGCAGCGGCAATACTATTCCATCCGGTTTGCGTTTAGTTGGACCATCATTATTTATCAACAGGACAACGACCCCAAACACACCTCCAGGCTGTGTACGGGCTATTTGACCAAGAAGGAGAGTGATGGGGTGCTACGCCAGATGACCTGGCCTCCACAGTCACCAGACCTGAACCCAATCGAGATGGTTTGGGGTGAGCTGGACCGCAGAGTGAAGGCAAAAGGGCCAACAAGCATCTCTGGGAACTCCTTCAAGACTGTTGGAATACCATTTCAGGTGACTACCTCTTGAAGCTCATCAAGAGAATGCAAGAGTGTGCAAAGCAGTAATCAAAGCAAAAGGTGGCTACTTTGAAGAACCTAGAATATAAGACATATTTTCAGTTGTTTCACACTTTTTTGTTAAGTATATAATTCCACATGTGTTAATTCATTGTTTTGATGCCTTCAGTGTGAATCTACAATTTTCATAGTCATGAAAATACAGAAAACTCTTTGAATGAGAAGGTGTGTCCAAACTTTTGTCTGTACTGTATGTATTTGGTATCGCTATAATCGCACTGACGCAGTGGCAGTATTGCAGGGCTCGGCAAAAACCCTCCCTTTACTAATAATACAACCATCTGCATCTGTCATGAACGGATCTGGTTGTATTATCTTTAACGTAGCCAAGACGGATCCGCCATGAACTCTATTGAAAATCAATGGGGGGCAGATACGTTTTCTATTGTGTCAGAGAAAACGGATCCGTCCCCATTTACTTACATTGTGTGTCAGGACACAGTGTATGCAGCGTTATTCTGTCCGTGATGGGGACGCAACCAAACGGAACGGAATGCATTCTGGTGACTCTGTTTTGTTCAGTTTGTCCCCATTGACAATGAATGGGGACAAAACTGAAATGTTTTCCCCCCGCAATTGAGATCCTATGATGGATCCCAATAGTGGAAAGGGAAATCGCAGATGTGAAAGTAGCCTTAGTTATGTACCGCAAAAAACAAGCCCTCGTAAGGCTACATAGACAGCAAAATAGAAAAGTTGTAGCTCTTGGAAGGAGATTTTAAATAAAGTGGAGCGTCCAGTATCAGTAGACACACTGCACTTCTGCATACACACCTGACAAACACAGGTCTGCTATATGCACACAACAAGTACAGCTGTGCAACACACAAGGGTACATTTTTAGTAATAGACATACCTGTAGGGTACTTGTTTAGGGATAGGGTATATCTTTAGAAATAGGAAGAGAGTACATCTTTTACATGTACGGCGGAAGTCGCCACTTTAAAGATGGTGCCCGCTCGGGCTTGCAGCAGGCGCCATAGCCGCCTGGTTTCTGCTGTTTCAAAGGCTGATTGCTGACATTTAACCCCTCAGATGCTGTTGTCAAATGTGAGTCAAGGTGATCAAAAAATGGCTCTTCTGGAATAGTTTTTATTTACTTATTTTTACAGCGTTTATCAGATGGATTAGATCATGTGATTTTTTTTTTTATATAGAAAGTCATTATGGATGCGAAGATATCTAATATGTAAAGTCATATTGGTCATCTGCACCCCGCAATTACATAGTGGGCAGCCACTGTCACTCTGCAAAACCCTTAGATGCGGCGGTAAGCATTCATAACGACATCTGAGGGGTTAATACGCCATCACTGATGTTGGCAGATACTGCCGGGACCTGGCTGTGCCAGATCATACAGCGCACTTTACATGTACAATGAGTGTCGGGGACTCACTTCCCGCTGCGTCGTACATATAAGGTGCATGTCGGGAAGTTTTAACCTTATCAGTTTTGGGTTGTTTGTTGTGATGCATTTAATGATATTTGATACATATTTTTGATATTTATCTGTAGTATGTTGTATATGTGGCCCTTTTTTCTTCCTCACATGGTGCATACCACATTGATTAGCGCCCCAGCTTTTATATTTTGTGGTGTCTGCTACCATTTTAATATTAGTAAGTCAGCAGCTGCATCAACTTGCCGCAGTCGTCTCTGTATGGGGACAGGCATTTCCTACAGCGATCACTTGTTCCCATACAGATTCACTGTTTGCTGCCAGCAGATTGCTGTGTATTCAGGTAATGTGCTGCTGTGAAATTATTTTATTTGCCGTACAAAACGTGATAAAAGAGGAAGTGAGTGTTTGGTGGCACATTTATACTGGGCAATTACCAGGAGCTTTCATCCCTGATAATAGCCTCGATCTTTGGCACATACTGTATATAAGGGCCTTTAGTGTTACTCTGCATTAATTGGCACTGCTTCTATTTCAGATGTAAAGGGCCAGCTTAATGAAGACTACTGCATACTGCAGCATTCAAACAGGTAAATCCGACAAATTGAAAAGAAGCTTTAAAAGGCTATGCCAATGAACGGATGACAGCTGGTAACCATGAGTTCATATACTGCTGAGAAGTTCCATTTGCAGCTTATGGCTATTGTAGGTGTCTAGATTTGCATGGAGGGTGAGTGTTAACTAGAACGGGGCCATTTGAATGGAGCAGCAGACGTGTACTGCTCCAATCAGCTTCATGCCTTTCTCCTTGCTTGGGGAGGGGAGGCCCAGCAGTCGATCAGACACTTATCTCCTATGCTGTGAATTTGAAGATTAGTTGTCTTAAAGGGACAACCATTTTTAGGAAGTAATTGCTTTTTGGGCTCATGTACACGACATGGGCCATGTGTCGGCTAACCTGAACTTACTGTATCATAGGGATTTCTGATGCAGTACAATAGACCTACCATTGGATAGGAACTCACTGCATCATAAATCACTATGATACAGTGAGCTTGGTCGGAGATGCAGCCAACACACGGGCTGTGTTTCCTAGACCAAGAGTCTATTTGGTTTCCTCTTAGGGCTCATGCACAATGTGATCATCCAGGGAAACACGGCTCCCCTGACCCGAACTGACTGTATCATAGTAATTTATGATGGTTAATCTGTATCATGATGATATGAGCATGCATTCAGATAGAGACTGACTTATAAATTACTCTGATACAGTCAGTTCAGGTCAGCGGAGCAACAGTGCTGCTTTAACCCCTTAGTGACCAGCCTGTTTTTGGCCTTAGTGACCAAGCGTTTTTTTTTCTTTTTTCATCGTCGCGTTCCAAGAGCTCTAACTTTTTCATTTTTCCATCTATATAGATGTATGAGGGCTTATTTTTTACGGGACAAGTTGTAGTTTTTAATGGTGCCATTTTGGGGTACACATAACTTTCAGATTAACTTTTATTAACTCTTTCTGGGAGGGAAATGGGAAAAACTGCAATACCACCACTGCGTTTTTACGTTATAAATTTTACGGCGATCATTTTTCGGTATAAATTACAACATATATTTATTCTCTGGGTCAATACGATTACAATGATACCAAATACATATAGTTTTTTTGCGTTTTACTACTTTTTTGCAATAAAATCCTTTTTTTTAAAGAAAAAAAAGTTTTTGCATTGCTGATTCCCAAGAACATTATTTTTTTTTATTTTTCTTTCTATGGAGTTGTGTGGGGGCTTAATTTTTGCGGGACAACTTGTATTTTTCATTGGTATCCTTTTTTAGTAAATGACGCTTTTTGATCGCTTGTTATTACGTTTTTTCGGTGGCAACTAAGAATAAATTAGCAATTCTGTCTTGTTTTTTTTTTATTTTTTATTGTGTTTACCGTAGGGGCTCATTTTTGTGATATTTATGTAGTCCGGGTCGTTACGGACGTGGGAATACCAAACATATGGGGGAGATTTTTTTTTGCAATTTTTTTCATTGAAAAGCGTATTTTCAATGGAAAAAAATAATATTTTTTTATTGGATTTTTTTAATAGAATAAATGTGTTTTTTTTTTTTTACTTTTTTTTACCACTTATAGTCCCTTTGTGGGACTATTAACAATCAATATTCTGATTGCCTTTAAAATGCAATGCATTATCCCTATAGTGCATTGCATTTTAATGACAATGCTATTCAGAATTTGACCAGCAGGTGGCGCCATCGCTGCGATCGCTTTTGCAGGGTGCCGATGGGAGACAGAGGGAGACCGCTCCCTCTGTCAGCACATTACATGCGGCGGGCGCCATTGCCCACGGCATGTAAAGTGTTAAACAGCCCGGATCGGCACTCCTGCCGGTCCGGGCTGTTAGAGCAGGGCCGCGGCTATCATGTGAGAAAAAAAGCGGCGGCCCAGCCTAAGGCCCCTTAGTGACCGCCGTAAAAAGGCGTATGGGTGGTCACTAAGGGGTTAAAGGGGCTGTGTCACTTAAGCAAGTTGCATTTATCATGTAGAGAAAGTTAATATAAGGCACTTACTAATGCATTGTGATTGTCCATATTGCTTCCTTTGCTGGCTGGATTCATTTTTCCATCACATTATACACTGCTCGTTTCCATGGTTACGACCACCCTGCAATCCATCAGTGGTGGTCGTGGTTGCACAATATAGGAAGAAGCATCAGCCTCTCTGGTGGCCGGGACCATGGGAGCTCACATAGGCTGGTGCTTTTTCCTATATTGTGCAAGCACGACCACCACTGATGGATTGCAGGGTGGTCGTAACCATGGAAACGAGCCGTGTATAATGTGATGGTAAAATGAATCCAGCCAGCAAAGGAAGCGATATATTAGTAAGTGCCTTGTATTAACTTTTTCTACATGATAAATGCAACTTACTGAAGTGAGACATCCCCTTTAATGTTATACCATTTCACACCATTGGCCCATCCTGAACAATCCCTTTAAATATCAGCGTATATAAACAATTATTCATGGGTAAGAATGTGAGTTGGGAAATCAAAATTTATGTTATTTTCTTTGGTCAACAGTGAACAAAATAAAAAAGCTGAAATACCTAATATCTATGAACTTCCATCTCTATTCATTTTTTCCCTTTTGTATCTGTTTTAGAATTTGTGTCGTAACTCTGGCAGAATGCCACCCAGTTCTTCAAAGTGGCAAAAAAATTTCTAGTATTAGTTACCAAATCAGTGCTAACTGCAGCAGACTACAGAACAAAGTATCAGGAAAGTCCAAAAGAGTAAGTATATGTCATTTCATGCGTAAATGTGTTCATATCTGTATTATTGTGATTGTGCTTATAATTATTACTATAAGGTTCATGTAGGATGTCAGGCTACGACACATCCGGTACATGCAGTGGGAAAACTCCCTGCGTCTGTGGAAATTTATGCCCATTTATCCAGAACAGCCTTTATGAGGTCAGACAAGAGGTTTTCTGTTATAGTTCATCCCAAATGTGTTTGATAGGGTTAATGTCAGGGCTTTGTGCGGTCCAGTCAAGTTCTTCCACACCAAACCCACCCAAACATGCACTTATGGACCTTTCTTTGTGCCATTGGGTGCAGTCACGCTGGAACAGTAAAGGGCCTTCCCCATACTGTTCCCACAAGGTTGGAAGCAAATGTCCAAAATATCTTGGTATGCCGAAGCATTAAAGGGGTTGTCCGAGTTATTTTTTTGTTCTTTATATGTTACTAACTTGTCAGGTATAACAACTTTCCCATATACTTTGTGTTTCTAAAGCTGCTGGTTTCTCAGAGTTGACTGAGGGTCACATGACCTGTGATGTCAGCTTATCTCCCTGGTCTGTGATGTTTCGTGTACAAGCCTCAGAGTTCAGATAAGAGTCTGTACACAAGAAGTCACTGGCCACGCCCCCTTTCTTTGCCAGGCTCCTGCTATCTGCTTTCTCCCTGGATTCCTTCAGATAAAACATTAACCCCTTCAGCCAGAACACACTGAGGGCTCAAGGCTTTATAACAAATAGTAGCTGCAGCAGTGAGAGGAGACAAATGCTGGGCAAAGAGCTATAGAGGAATTGTATTGTACAAGAACAGGTAGGGAGAATTTCCTGTGTGTATCAGCAGTGTCATTGTACAGCTGGGACTTGTAGTCCTACACATACAACATGCTGCTGAGTATTCCAGCAGGCAGACATGTCACTCAGCACTTGTATTCACTGCCTTTGCAGAGAAGGGGGGAGGGGCTGAGATTGTTGTTATTGCATGTAAACAAAGGCCAGAAGAGAACCAGGGAAATGAGGAAATATAGATTTTTTTTGCCTAAAACTTGCTGAACTTAGTTATATATTGTTGCCCATCAGATTTACAGTGCTATATTTTTTTTTCATAACTTGGACAACCCCTTTAAGATTTCTATTCATTGGGACTAAGGGGCCCCGTAGCCTCCTTTACCAAGCATTACAGTTGGCACAGTGTAGTCAGGCAGTTCATGGTCTCCTGGCCAAACCCCGACTCATCCACCAGACTGTCAGATAGAGTAGAGTGATTTGTCACAGAACACATTTCCACTGCTCCAGAATCCAGTGATAGCGTGCATTACACCACTCCATCTCATGCTTGCCTTGGTGCTTGGAGATGTAAGGTTTGCATGCAGCTGGTCGGCCATGGAAACCAATGCCATGAAGCTCCTGTTGTGTGTGGATATTAACGCCAGAGGAGGGTTGGACCTCTGCAGTTAGAGTCAGCAGAGTGTTGGGGACTTTTACCTCAGCACTTGGTGACCCTGCTCTGTAACTTTACATGGTGTATCACTTCGTGGCTGAGTTGCTGTGGTTCCTAAACACTTCCACTTGCAATAATACCAATCGCAGCTGATCGGAGCAGACTTTTTGCATCCTATTACAGTACCACTCCACCACCTTTTCTTTCATAAATGTTTCCAAAAACATACTGCATGGCTAGAAGCTGGATTTTATACACCTGTGGCAATGGGACTGAATCAAACACCTGAATTCAATGATTAAGGCTACTTTCACATCTGTGTTGTTAATTCCAGTTTTGAGATCCGGCAGAGGAACTCAAAACCTAAGTTAAACGGATCCATTTAATACATCTGGATGCATCCGTTTCGGCCGGATCCGGTTTTATTAAATCAAAACTGAAAAAATCGTTGTAAATCAGTGGGAGACGGATTTTGTGAGGGGGAAAAAAATAGATCCAGCACTATTGACTTACATTGATCTCCATGCCAGATCTGGCATACTTATGCATCCTGATCAGTTTTGTCCCCATTGAAACTGAATGGGGACAAAACTGAACAGTTTAATTCCAGTTTTGAGATCCTCTGCCGGATCTCCAAACCAGAATCGAAAACACAGCTGTGAATGTTGTGGTTTATCCCAATAATTTTGTCCATATAGTGTGTGTGTTAAATAATTAGATTTTTAGCATAGATTGGTTATGTATGCCTCTTTGTGTAGGCATAGAATGGCATACATGGGGCTTGTGTGTCAAGGATGGCTTGAACACAATGGGAACAAGGCCTTTGTATAGCATGTTATAACTGATGATGGTGTGGTTAGAAAAAAAGGGAACAAATTACAGATCTATATCATAGTTTTTTTTTCAGGCTGAGCTTTAGTTTTTTTGTTGCTATTTTGGGGTACACGTGTCTGATCTATTGTTATTCAGTTTTTTTTCAGGTGTTGAGATGAAACAACAGTTTAGGCCAGGCATGGCCAACCTGCGGCTCTCCAGCTGTTGTAAAACTACAATTCCCACCATGCCCTGCTGTAGGCTGATAGCTGAAGGCAGTCCGGGCATGCTGGGAGTTGTAGTTTTGCAACAGCTGGAGAGCCTCAGGTTGGCCATCCCTGGTTTAGGCATTTTATTTTTTCCCATTACATTGTTAACTGTACTGGATAAATACTTTTATATTTAGACATTAGACTGGATGATTGGACATTTTCGGTTGCAATGATATATTTTTTATGGTTTATATATTTAAATATTTATATATCTAAACTTGGGAACGAGGATGATTTGTATTTTTAATGCTTTGGTTTTTTCATATTTTTAAAAAGGTATCCTTTTTTCCTTTGTCCCAAAAACAGCACCGCGCCTGTCCACATGCTGTGTGTGGTATTGCAGCTCAGCTCTATTTATACTTAAATGGAACTGGGCTGCAGTACCAGACACAACCTATGGATAGGTGAGGTACTGTATTTGGAATCAAGCAGCAATGTTTTTCAATTCTGGACAATGCCTTAAACAGGCAGTTTGCTATGGTAGCCTGGGAGCCTTCACAAAGCCTCAGCCTGCCGTAGCAACTGACTGGCACCCCTGCAAGCTTTTTTCTGTCAGAATCCATATGAATACCAGTTTACAGAGGTAGTCTCTCCATGATTGTGCCTCACAGAGCATCATATGGCGAAACATGGATTGCATATGGCTCCAGCTTGAAGCTTCTATGAAAAGGTCCATTTAGTAGGAGTTTGCCTCCAGCGCTATTGTTAATTGCCATGCACTTGCCTAATGCTAGACAGATATCTCCTTATTACTGGAAAGTCTTGATTGTATGTGACTAATAAGTTGTGTTCACACACTGTAGTTTTGGTACTGTTTTTGTGTGTACACATTTGTCAAAACCATAAAGGGAAGGAGACTTTGAGCTTGCAGAAAAATACTGCACCCTGTGGAATTGTATTATTTCATTGATGTAATGTTTATTATAAGGACGAGATGTAATGAATGAACTGCTTCTAATGCAGGTTGTGTTGTCTTTTATTATTCAGGGGGCTCAGTTCTTAACAGAGCTCGCACCGTTGTGTAGGATAACCTGCTGTGACGGCGATGAATATACCATTTACAGGTGCACATTTTTCCATTACAGAAACCACTTAAGAAATAGTTAGTCTGTTGGCTCAAGGATTCTTTTCAGCATTAGGAGCTTACTTGATTTTGAAGAACAGTGGGCAGTAAATTAGTAGCTGACATGGAACCTGATACCGGTACTATGTGTGGGGGAAATGTATAGCTCAGCACAGTGGTAGATTACTCTAGTTTGTTTTACTTTGTTTTGCTCTCCTAGTTGTATCAGAGGCCGGTTACTGGAAGTAAATGAGAATATTCTTCACAATCCAGAGCTGCTGAAGGAAAAGGTAACTAAAGCATTGCTGAGAACACGGCTTCTCATACATGTGAAGTTATTATGTAAAATGGGGAAAGCCGTATAGTTTGTTATTCTTCCTACCGTAATGTAAGTAGATCCATTGTGGTAATCACCACAGTAATTCTCTGATGTACAGGGAAGCCACATCATGACATAATATTCTATATACCTACAGAGTGCACACGTCAAATAGCTCCTTATTTTAAAGGGATTATCCCACAAAATGTGTGGCGCTCTATCTGACTCATAGGAATGAATGGAATTGTGGACTGATGTGCACTACTGCTGCATTCAGAGAGGGGGCTCAGGGACCCCTTCATCTCAGAATAGCTGGAGGTCCAAGCAGTTGTACCCACTACGATCCGATATTTATCAGTTGTCCTGTTAATGTTCTACATACCTTTATGAGATATCCCCTTTAAACACATTATCTAGGACAACTGACCGGAGGTAGGTGGCAACTTAGGATCTCATTTTACTGTTTTAACCCCTTGGTAACATATACTGTAGATTTTTTTAAATAGTGGCATCAGGGGAGTATGAAGTGGGTTTGGGAGCTGATCTGCTGCATACACAGCAGGAACATTAGGGCTTAAATGGGACAACTCTCGGGATCAGTCGGCAACAAAAAACTGGTGTTGCTGATCCAGTTCTCCTAGCCACCTCTACTTAGCCAGCATCAGTAGTGACCACATGTGACTTCACAGCTGCAGCCAGGTAAACAGAGCGGCAGTGCAGGATCTGCAGGTAAATACTTACCAGTTCTTCATTTCAAGGTGATCCTCAGAGTTATCTGCGAAAAATAATTCTATAAAAAAATGAGAGTGAGAGAGTGTACCCCAGAGTGGTACAAAAAAAAGCCCCACCAAAAACAAGCCCTCTCACGGCTCTGTAGATGGAAAGATAAAATAGGTGTCAGAATATGGCAACAAAAGCAATTTGTTGATTGTTTCAAGTTTTTTTTAAAGTAGTTAACCCTTTCTGGACTCTTCCATTTTTCACCTTAGGGACCAGGCCATTTTTATGTATACTTTTTTTTAATTTAAGTTTTACACAATACAATACAACACAATAATATCATTTTTGAAACAAAAAAAATCATGTTTTAGTGTCTCCATAGTCTGACAGCCATAGTTTTTTTTTTTTTGGCCGATTGTCTTAGGTAGGGTTTAATTTTTTGCGGGATGAGATGACTGTTAGATTGGTACTATTTTGGGGTGCGTATGACTTTTTGATCGCTTGGTATTGCACTTTTTGTGATGTAAGGTGACAAAAAATGGCTTTTTTGACACAATTTTTATTTTTACTGTGTTTACCTGAAGGATTAGGTCATGTGATATTTTTGTAGAGCCTGTCGTTACGGACGTGGCGATACCAAATATGTCTGTTTTTCTTTTCTTTTTTCCATTGTTTTACAATTTTATGTGTTTTATTTTGGGATTTTTTTCTTATGGAAAACATTTTTTTTTTTTACTTTTTATTTTTGTCCCACTCTGGGACTTCAACTTCTGGGGGTCTGATCCCCTCTGCAATGCATTACAATACATTGTCTATTGTGATGCATTTGCTATCAGCTTCTATGCTGACAGCCTGCCTGTTAGACCCAGCCTCAGGGGCTGGATCTCACAGGCTTCCGTAGAAGGCAAGCCTCGATGCCTATGGAAGGCATCCGGGCTGCCTTCTGTGACATCGGGTCCCCGTCACTGCAGCTCGGGGACCCGATGGAGAAGCGGAGGGCAGTGGTGCCCTCCGCAAACCCCGTACATGCTGCGGTCAGCTTTGACCGCGGCATACTAGGGGTTAACACGCCGGCATCGTGACTGCCAGACCCCTGCCATTGATTGGGCAGGTTCAGCTCCTGCAACCGCCCTATCAGCTTGACGTATATGTATGTCACTGGTCCTTAAGTCACGGCCAGCTATGACGTACATGTACATCAAGGGTCTTTAAGGGGTTTAACATAAGAGTAGATATAAATTTGGTATCACTGTAATCAAGGTCACACAAAATAAATATAACATCCATTTCAGCACAGTCGAAGGTTTCCCAGGAATGTCTCCGCCAGACTGCAACATTTCCTTGGCTCTAACCCCAGCTTCGGCAGCCTACAAGTATGCAGGATCTACAGGCCCAGTTCTCCCCAATAAGCTTATCCTTTTTGATAACGTAAATTAAAGGTGTTCTCCAAGCTTCCTATTTTTACCATGTGGCAGAAAGACAGTTTGGTTAATAGTTACCTGTCTGTTGCGCCTCTGAACAGGAAGACTCGGGAACACCCGAGAGGAGGAGCCTGCAGCATTGGTGACGCAACGGACAGGTAAGTATTAACCAAACTATCCTTCTTCCACAGGGAAAAAGAAAGAGTGGGTTTTGTAAAAAGCCCAGAGAACTCCTGTAAATGGTACCATTAAGGGGTTGTTCACATATCAGTTATTTGATCAGTTATTTCCATCAGTTATTGTGAGTCAAAACCAGGTGCGGGTCAAAAACACCAAACAGGTGCAGATCTTTTCATTATACCTGATCTCTGTTTAGTGTCCACTCCTGGTTTTGGCTGACAATAACTGATGGAAATAACTGATCAAATAACTGATATGTGAACAACCCCTAACTTGTCCTGCGAAAAACAAGCCTTTAGACCCTATTCACACGGCCGTATTTTTTGTCCGCATCCAATCCACATTTTTTGCAGATAGGATGTTGACCCATTCATTTCAATGGGTCCGCAAAAAATGCAGACCGAAAAGTTGAAAATACCTTATGGTTCTTGGAAGGCAGGACAGGGAAAAATGGTTATGTCACCAAGGTGTTGAGACCTAATTTTTACCTCCTATTAAAATGGAATGACCTGCTGTATATTTTACGATATTAGGCCATTTGATACAAACATTGTTAATGCAGACCAGTTTTTTTATGGTCAGTCCCAGTTTATGTAGCAGCAGTTAAGGACCGCATGAATGTGACCCTCACATATAAATAATAGTGCCATATGAGATGATACTCCTTCAGGATTTGAGAATATACCGTCATTCTGGATAAATTGAGAAAATCCAAATCTGACCTATTTGTTCTCCTTGAGTAGTCTGGTTGGGGTGGTAGATGGGAGCCTGGTCACTGTTAGGCCTCAGGTACACAAACGTATGCCAATCCGCAATACACGGGCACTGGCCATGTGCACCCAGCATCATGGATGTGAACCCATTCACTTGAATAGGTCCGCAATCCTGGAGGTGCGGTGAGGAACAGAGGCACGGATCGGAACCCCATAGAAGCACTACGTAGTGCTTCCGTGGTGTTACTGTCTGTGCCTCTATTTTTTTGTGGTGCGGACAGTTGGATGCGGATCGCGGTACCCATTGAAGTGAATGGGCCCGCTATGTACATGCGGGAGCCCCACGGTTGGTGCCCATGCATTGCGGACCGCAGTTTGCGGTCCACACACGTTTATGTGCATGAGGCCTTAGAAAGAACTATAAGTCCTTGCCTTGATTGCAGGCTGTTCTTCATGATTGGTTTGAATATATACTCTTATTACCCAAGACTTGATAGTTACGGCTTTCTGTAGTTTACAGTCATTACTGTGTGCTGTTTATGTCACGTCTCCTGCACAAGATACCTTTTGCATGTTATAAAAGCCAAAATGCAATTTGTTCGGGTGAAACAAAAATTGTTAATTTCCTTTATAATTGATTTTTGGGTTAGCTGTAGTGCAATTTTCTTAGACAGGATGTTCCATGGCAGCCTCACAGCAGCACAGTATTTCTGTGCTGTCACATGTCTGTACAACAGCTGAGGGCACCGTGGCATTGTACCCATCAGGCAGGGGAACACTGCACCACACAGATACATGTCTTCAGTTAACTTTATTGAGCCAATCATGTACAGTATGTAACTTTTTGTTTCCTCCAACTCAGCCATCGACAGAAGGTTACATTGCAGTTGTGCTGCCAAAATTTGAAGAGAGCAAAACTGTGACAGAGGGGCTTCTTTCCCAAAAGCAATATGAAGAAGTCCTGATGAAGCGGACATCCGACCCAGATTCATAGCTGGATTTCTGACTGTGCAGCCTGTACAAACCTACCTCTACATGAAAGGACCGCTGTTTATAAGCCATAGCTCCTGGTGTCTGTGTTCACAATCTGGGGATTTGGACTTGGAGCTCAGTTCCCATTTAGAATGACTGCGGCAGATGTGGACCCAGCCTCAGTCATATTCAGCAGCCAAGGTCTCTCGTGTTGCTGTAATACTGCATTTGCAGTTGGTAGAACCATTAGCTGATTTTTACATTCAAGAAACTGGTCACATTAGAGGCATAATTCAGATGAAGATAACTGGACAGCTTCAGTATATGTGATATGTCCTAGAAAATGTGACTTTCGTTTTTTTCTTTAATAAATGGCTTTCTTAAACCTTGAAAAAATATGTTCACTCATTCATCAAACTTTGCATTTCTGAGGTTTGTTGTGCCTGTAATGTAGCTAGTTCAGTATCATGCCGGCATGGGACGTTTTGTGTGTTTGGAGGTCATCATTTTCTTCACTTTTCAACATAAGTTTATATATAAAGTAACATTGTAAATGAATTACTTACCTGAATGGAATTGGATGCAGAAAGCAGGGAATGGTTTACTGGTTCTAATTCTGCGGCAGATGTGGACCCATCCTCAGACGTATTCAGCAGCTAAGGTCTCTCGTGTTGCTGTAATATTGCATTTGCAGTTGCTTTTAGAACCATTAGCTGATTTTTACATTAAAGGCATAATGCAGTTGAAGATAACTGGACAGCTTCAGTATATGTGATATGTCCTTGAAAATGTGACTTTCATTAAATTTTTCATGGTATTAATGAAAAGTACAGATCGCCCTGCAAAAAATGAGAGCCCCAACACAGCTCCGTACACATAGTAACATAGTTTATAAGGCCGAAAAAAGACATCTGTCCATCCAGTTCGACCTGTTTTCCTACAAGTTGATCCAGAGGAAGGCAAAAAAACCCTGTGAGGTAGAAGCCAATTTTCCCCACTTTCGGAGGAAAAAATTCCTTCCCGACTCCAATCAGGCAATCAGAATTACTCCCTGGATCAACGACCCATCTCTAGTAACTATAACCTGTAATATTATTACCCTCCAGAAATACATCCAGGCCCCTCTCGAACTCTTTTAGTGAACTTACCATCACCACCTCCTCAAGCAGAGAGTTCCATAGTCTCACTGTTTTTCTATGTTTGGGTACAAACCTTCTTTCCTCCAGACGCAGAGGATGTCCTCTCGTCACAGTCCTGCGGATAAATAGATGATGGGAGAGATCTCTGTAGTGACCCCTGTTATATTTATACATAACTACAAAAAAGTTATAGCGGTCAGGATATGACTATGAAAAGAAAGTGTTTTTATTTTTTTCAAGAAAAACTATACATATGTCGTATTGCCATAATTGTACTGATCTGGAGAATGAAAGTAGCAGGTCAGTTTTATCATATAGGGAACGCCATAAAAACTAACCCATAATACTGTTGCAGAATGTAGCTTTTTTTTCCCCAATTTCACCCCATTTGTTTTTTTCCAGCTGCCCACTATATCGTATGCAATATTAAATGGGGGAATTGAAAAGTGCAACTGTATATAGATGGGGATAAGGCGGTCGCTGACCATCTGAATAACTACTTCTGCTCAGTTTTTTCAGATACCGACTTTCATAATCAGAACATGACATAGCATTGCCTCTAGTTGTAAGGTTTCAGCCCCAGTTCCTGATGATTGGAGAATGGCCAATGTTGTACCCATTCACAAGAAGGGTAATATAGATGAAGTTAGTAACTATAGGCCAGTCAGCTTGACATCTGTAGTGGTAAAAATGATGGAGACTCTTCTAAAAAAAAGAAGATAATTGACCACCTAACAACAAATAACTTGATGGACCCAAACCAGCATGGCTTTACTGAGGGCCGATCATGTCAGACTAATCTCATTGATTTCTTCGACTATGTAACTAAAGTGTTGGATGAAGGTGGTGCAGTGGATATGGCCTACCTGGATTTCAGTAAAGCTTTCTATACGGTTCCCCATAAAGAGCTGATAGAGAAGTTATCAAGAATTGGACTTAACCCCTGGATAGTTCAGTGGATCTGCAGTTGGCGGAAGGACAGATACCAGAGGGTTGTTGTTAATGGAGTGTATTCTGAGCATTGGTTACAAGTGGGGTGCCACAAGGATCTGTTCTGGGTCCTGTTCTGTTTAACATGTTTGTAAGTGACATAAGAGACGGCTTGGTAGGGAAGGTTTGCTTGTTTGCTGATGACACAAAAGTGTGTAATAGGGTTGATGTTCCAGGAGGTGTCTGTAACGTGGAGAAAGATTTATCTTTATTAGATAAGTGGTCAAAACAATGGAAACTACAGTTCAGTGTTTCCAAATGTAAAATAATGCACTTGGGGAGAAGAAATCCTCTATTACGTCCAAATGCGCCAAGGGGTTAAACATCCCAAGGAGCACTGTGCAAGCAATCATATTGAATTGGAAGGAGTATCAGACCACTGCGAATCTACCAAGACCCGGCTGTCCCTCTAAACTTTCATCTCAAACAAGGAGAAGACTGATCAGAGATGCAGCCAAGAGGCCCATGATCACTCTGGATGAACTGCAGAGATCTACAGCTGAGGTGGGGGAGAGTCTGTCCATCATAAACAAATAGCCTGAGGCTATAATGATCCCTCTCAGAACCTCTGTTAGATAAAAATTAACTTTTATTAAATACCTTAAAAAGACTCATATATAACCCCTATAGAAAACACACAAGGTTTAAAAACACTCTAGTGTTATTCTGGTGCAGGGGGGCGAGTTTTGATTGTACATTTATGTTGTCCTACTGGATCAGGAAAATTGCAGTAATGTGGAGTTCATAGGCTATTCAATGTCATAGCCTTAATTCTCTGCATCCTTTGTTTGCTACATATGTCTAAGTGACTAGTCCACAATCAGTACCAGGTCAAATATCACTTGGGGCTTGTATTGCCCCTCTGTCTTAAAGACCTGTACGCGCAAGATTGCCTGAATCGGCGTTCCTTTGCATGGCCGCCGATATCACAGGACAGTAAGAGACAATATTATGTTATCTTGCCCCTTCCTGCTCCGGTAGTCGGGCGTCTAATACGTCCCGCCGGAGGCCATAAACACTAGAGCTGGTTAAAAGTAGCACAAAGACTCCCCCGACATGTTTCGCCACACATGTGGCTTCATCAGGAGTAATGGAGTCGCTAAGTCGTTATTTATTCAGAGTCTGTCCATAGAACAACAATCAGTCCAACACTTCACAAATCTGGCCTTTATGGAAGAGTGGCAAGAAGAAAGCCATTTCTCAAAGATATCCATAAAAAGTCTTGTTTACAGTTTGCCACAAGCCACCTGGGAGACACACCAAACATGTGGAAGAAGGTGCTCTGGTCAGATGAAACCAAAATCGAACTTTTTTGAAACAATGCAAAACGATATGTTTGGCTTAAAAGCAACACAGCTCATCACCCTGAACACACCATCCCCACTATCAAACATGGTGGTGGCAGCATCATGGTTTGGGCCTGCTTTTCATCAGCAGGGACAGGGAAGATGGTAAAAATTGATGGGAAGTTGGATGGAGCCAAATACAGGACCATTCTGGATGAAAACCTGTTGGAGTCTGCAAAAGACCTGAGACTAGGACGGAGATTTATCTTCCAACAAGACAATGATCCCAAACATAAAGCAAAATCTACAATGGGATGGTTCAAAAATGAACGTATCCAGGTCTTAGAATGGCCAAGTCAAAGTACAGACCTGAATCCAATTGAGAATATGTGGAAAGATCTGAAAACTGCTGTTCACAAACCCTCTCCATCCAACCACAAAGAGCTCGAGCTGTTTTGCAAGGAAGAATGGGCAAGAATTTCAGTCTCTAGATGTGCAAAACTGATAGAGACACACCCCAAGCGACTTGTAGCTGTAATCGCAGCAAAAGGTGGCGCAACAAAGTATTAATGCAAGGGGACCAAATTATTTTGAACGCCCCACTTTTCAGTTTTATTATTACAAAAAAAGTTTAAATGATCTAATAAATTTCGTTCCACTTCACAATTGTGACCCACTTGTTGATTCTTCACCAAAAACAGCCGTGTCCATGAACCTTATGCTGAAGAATGGCTACATCCATTGGCTGTATTTTTGGGGTCGTTGTTCTGCTGCAGAATAAATTTGGAGCCTATCAGATGCCTCCCTTATGGTATTGCATGATAGATACGTACCTACATGTACTTCTCAGCCTTGAGGACACCATTAATACTGACCAAATCTCCAACTCCATTTGCTGAAAACTTCCCTTCATAATCAGAAGATCTCCAGCAATGCCATCAGCTTAGAACTGACAGAAACCAGTGGGCACAAGGAACGCCCATCTACTCTTTGGATAAGTCTGGTCACAAGTTTTTTTTCATGGTAGGATTGTGCCCAAAAAACGACATCTTCTATGTAACAACCAGGTAAAGTGACTCAACTATGCGTGAAAACACAGGGACTGAGGTGCAAGAAAATGGCAGCAGGTGCTCTGGACTGGTAAGTCAAAATTTGCAATATCTGGCTGTAACAGAAAGCTGTTTATTCGCCGAAGGACTAGAGAGCAGTACAATAATGAGTGTCTGCAGACAACAGTGAAACATGGTGAAGGTTCCTTGCAAGTTTGCATTTCACCAAATGGAGTTAGGGATTTGTTTTGAATAAATGGTGCACTCAATGCAGAGAAATACAGGCAGATACTTATCCATCATAAAATACCATCAGGGAGGTGTCTGTTGTCTCCAAATTTATTCTACAGCAGGACAAAGAGCCCAAAGATACAGCTAGTTATTAAGAACTATTTGCAACATGAATAACAGCAAGGACCCCTGGAACTGATATGGCCCCTGTGAGAGTCCTGATCAACATCATGGAGTCTGTTTAGGATTACATAAAGAGGAAGAAAGATTTGAGAAAGTCTACATCCACAGAAGATCTGTGGTCAGTTTTCCAAAATGGAAAAACCTCCCTGCAGAGTTCCTTCAAAAGTTGTGGGCGAGTTTTTTTCAACCAAACATTGATTTGAGTTACCTTTCTCTTTTGTTTATTCTCTTTGCATTTTGCTAATTGACACAAACTATTACTACATTACTACACAGTAGTGCGTGTAGTTTGAAAAAAAGAAAATCACCTTGGTTTAACTCAAAACTTGTCTTGCATAAAATAGTAAAAAAAAGTCAGGTTGCTTGTGAGAAATGAACAACTTCACATACAGTAGCTTTTATTATCTGTATGTTTTTATATCTTTCGTGTGACTCTATATGTTTTCATGCCATTCTGTATGATGCTGTTGTGTCTGGATCAGTAGGAGCTAATACACTCTCACCGTTGATAGGATTCAAATTAGCATCCTCCTGCTAACAAAAGTAGTGGTAACCTGGATGGGACACTAGAAATATTGGCACCAGTGCACAACAGACATCCAGAAGCTTTCAAATAGAGTACCAGAAGATGAAGAAAATATCTCATAAGCAATAACTCCTCTCTGGTATAACTCACCTACTTAACATAGTAACATAGTAACATAGTTTATAAGGCCGAAAAAAAGACATCTGTCCATCCAGTTCGACCTGTTTTCCTACAAGTTGATCCAGAGGAAGGCAAAAAACCCCTGTAAGGTAGAAGCCAATTTTCCTCACTTTAGGGGAAAAAATTCCTTCCCGACTCCAATCAGGCAATCAGAATTACTCCCTGGATCAACAACAACCCATATCTAGTAACTATAGCCTGTAATATTATTACCCTCCAGAAATACATCCAGGCCCCTCTTAAACTCTTTTAGTGAACTTACCATCACCACCTCCTCAGGCAGAGAGTTCCATAGTCTCACTGCTCTTACCGTAAAGAATCCTCTTCTATTTTTGTGAACAAACCTTCTTTCCTCCAGGCGCAGAGGATGTCCCCTTGTCATGGTCACTGTCCTTGGGATAAAGAGATCATGGGAGAGATCTCTGTACTGACCCCTGATATATTTATACATAGTTATTAGATCTCCCCTCAGTCGTCTTTTTTCTAAAGTGAATAACCCTAATTTTGATAATCTTTCTGGGTACTGTAGTCCACCCATTCCAGCTATGACTTTAGTTGCCCTCCTCTGAACCCTCTCCAGCTCTGCTATGTCTGCCTTGTTCACAGGAGCCCAGAATTGTACACATTATTCCATGTGCGGTCTGACTAGTGATTTGTAAAGTGGCAGGACTATGTTCTCATCACGGGCATCTATGCCCCTTTTGATGCAACCCATTATCTTATTGGCCAGCTTAGTTGCTGTTCACTAAAATTCCTAGGTCCTTTTCCATGTCAGAGTTACCCAATGTTTTACCATTTAGTATGTACTGGTGACTTGCATTATTCCTTCCCATATGCATAACCTTACATTTGTCAGTGTTAAACCTCATCTGCCACTTCTCTGCCCAAGCCTCCAGTCTATCCAGATCCATCTGTAGCAGTGTACTGTCCTCTTCTGTGTTCATTACTTTACACAGTTTAGTGTCATCTGCAAAAATTGATATTTTACTGTGCAAGCCTTCTACAAGATCATTAATAAATATATTGAAGAGAATAGGGCCCAATACTGACCCCTGTGGTACCCCTCTAGTGACAGTGACCCAATCTGAGTATGTACCATTAATAACCACCCTCTGTTTTCTATCGCTGAGCCATTTACTTACCCACATACAGACATTTTCTCCAAGGCCAAGCATTCTCATTTTATATACTAACCTTTTATGTGGTACAGTGTCAAATGCTTTGGAGAAGTCCAGATATACGACATCCATTGATTCCCCACGGTCAAGTCTAGAACTTACCTCCTCATAGAAACTGATTAAATTGGTTTGACACGACCGATCCCTCATAAAGCCATGCTGATATGGAGTTATTTGCTTATTTTCGTTGAGGTACTCCAAGATAGCATCTCTTAGAAAACCTTCAAACAGTTTACCCACTACAGATGTTAAACTTACCGGCCTATAGTTCCCGGGCTCTGTTTTTGGACCCTTTTTGAATATTGGAACCACATTTGCTATGCGCCAATCCTGTGGAACACTCCCTGTCAGTATAGAGTCCTTAAATATCAAGTATAAGGGTCTGGCAATGACATTACTTAATTCTCTTAGGATACGTGGGTGTATGCCATCCGGTCCTGGCGATTTGTCTATTTTAATCTTTTTAAGACGCCCCAGTACTTCTTCCTGGGTCAGACAGGACACTTTTAATGGGGAATTCACTTTTATATTCTGCATTTCATCTGACAGTTTATTTTCCTCAGTGAATACAGTGGAGAAAAAAATATTTAAGAGTTTTGCTTTCTCCTCATCGCTCTCTGCAACTCCGTCCTCATTACTCTGTAAGGGGCCGACACCTTCAGATTTATACTTTTTAGTATTTATATAATTGAAGAACATTTTAGGGTTAGTTTTACTCTCTTTAGCAATTAGTCTTTCAGTCTCTAGTTTAGCTGCTTTTATTTGTCTTTTACAAATTCTATTTTTTTCCTTATAGTTTTTCAATGCTTCCTCGCTCCCCTCCTGTTTTAGTGATTTAAATGCTTTCTTTTTGTCATTTATTGCTTTTTTTACAGTTCTATTTATCCACATTGGTTTTTTCTTGTTTCTTATCATTTTATTCCTATACGGTATGTACCTCTCACAATTAGATATTAGGATGCTTTTAAAAATATCCCATTTTGTGGCTGTATTTTTATTTTCGAGGATTTTGTCCCAGTTAGTTAGATCTATGGCCTCTCTTAGATGGCTGAATTTTGCATTTTTGAAGTTTGGTATTTTTGTTCCTCCCTGAAGAAATGCTTTTTTTAATGACAATTTAAAGGTTATTATTTTATGGTCACTGTTACCCAGGTGTCCCCCAACCTGCACACCTGTTGTTCTGTCAGGTCTATTGGTTAATACTAAGTCCAGTATGGCCGTCCCTCTAGTCGGGTCCTGAACCAGTTGGGAAAGGTAATTGTCTTTGCTTATTGCCAAGAACCTGTTTCCTTTATGAGATGTACAGGTTTCAGTTTCCCAGTCTATAGCTGGGTAGTTGAAGTCCCCCATAACAACAACCTCATTATGATTTGCCGCCTCGTCTATTTCGTTTAGAAGAAGATTTTCTGTGGACTCTGGTATATTAGGTGGTTTATAATAAACTCCTATTAGTATTTTATTATTGTTTTTGGCTCCATTTATTTCTACCCACAGTGACTCCACATCTTTGTCCCTCACTTATATCTTCCCGCAGTGTGGGCTTTAGGCAGGACTTTACATAAAGGCAGACCCCTCCCCCCTCTCCGGTTTTGACGATCCTTTCTAAAAAGATTGTAACCCTGTACATTAACTGCCCAGTCATAGCTATCATCCAGCCATGTCTCAGTTATTCCCACTATGTCATAGTCCTCCTCATACATCACTAATTCCAGTTCACCAATTTTATTAGTTAGGCTTCTGGCATTAGTGTACATACAATTAGGAGGTCTATGTATATTTTTTACCCTGTTTGTCAATTTACTATTACTTATGAAATGAATATCCGGGGTTCTTGGGTTACTTTGGTTGTTGTTTTGCACAGTCTTCTCCCTACATTCCTTACTAACCCCAAAGTAATTTGTAATTGCATTGCAGTAATTTGTAATTGCATTCCGTATAATGTGGGCATTACAGAGAGTTCAAACATCTCACCTTCTGGGACCCCTACATCGGTCATATGTGGTATCAGAACGATCAGCCTGATGACATATGCATTTGGGGCCTGAATATCCATTAGTGTGGATGGGAAGACATTTTTCATTAATATGTCTTGTCTGCCAGCTCAGAGTCAGAGAGGTGGAGCCTGCACAGGTCTTCCCGGAAGGCTGGGACGAGAATAAGGGGGAGACTCCTCTCAGCTCCACCTTCTACCAAATGGGGATAAAAATTAATGATTGAGAACATTTCATTGATGCAATTTGGGGATCCGATCAACATTGGGTTGTGTTCCACATTCTCCAGTCCTGGGAACCAGAATGGACTCTGATCACACAATTCGTTAAGTAGTAAGAACCATTCTGTTTTTATCCCTTTTATTTTTATAACTGTTTTGTGCACATTTATGTATGTCTCTTATTTCTTGTAATTTTTGTGACTAAGTACTGTACCTTTTTAGCACATTAAAGCACATCTTTATTGGTTTTGCTTTGTGCCCTGAACAAGCCCAGTAACCTCCCTTTTTAAGTGTATGAGTGAGGTTTGCGTTACCGTGTATTTTCTATAAGTGTGGCTAGTGTTACTGTGAGTCTGCTTGCGAGTGAGGCGATGTGGGGTTTTCTATGAGCCCCTTGATGGGCAACGTGTTGGAGTGTGATCTAGGTTGAATCTGAAATAACCAGAGAGAGAGGTTATTTCAGGCGGGTTAGGCGAGGATTATGCAAATCTCAGAAAAAGAGCACCTGGTTATCAGAGGGGCAACAATCAGCATCCTCCATCTCGCAAGCAACGATTCTAACAACGTCAGCCATACTAGAAAATGATACAAACATTGAGGGGGAGTCCTTGAAGATTATCAATCTTTCTACATATCCACTTTCACAGACAATTGTGTTTTAAAGCACTTTATGCTCAGCCGTCTATATTACATCAGCTCCCTGATGATGAGACATGAGTGTTTCTGGATTTGAGGGACTTGTTAAAAGAAAATTAGTCTGAGACAGGCTATGCTTTGGGAGATTAGGAGATTACAATCCAACCCTATCAGAGATAAGAATCTGTCGAATACAGAATTTAAGGCCATCAAGAATCTGCAACAGAACCTCATTTGTCATTAACCACTTCCCGTCTGCCCATAGCACATAAACGTCCAGGAAGTGGTTAGGTATCTCTGAATGGACGTTTCTGCACCGCGGGGGACCTGCTGTCAGTGACAGTAGGTTACCCCATAGAGAAGGCAGGGACCGTTCCCAGGAGTCCCTGCCTTCTAGATCGCTGTATACACAGCACTCACCGAGCGCTGCGTATACAGATCAGGAAGCGCTATGTGCGCTTCCTGTCCCAGCGGTCACGTGATCGCCAGGGCTGGGAGAGTGCAGGAGCTGCCAGGTCTCTCATAGACCCGATCAGCCCTGCACTGAGGCTTTACAGCGATGTGTTATGCTGTACAGCCTCTCTGGGGGTGTATTTCCCCTGTAACTGGGGCTACTATATCAGCCCCAGTTACAGGAGAAATCAATAGTGTAAAAAAAAAAAAAAAAAAAAAAAAAAAGTTAAATGTCCCCCAGAGGTCTTGTATGACCTTATGGGTGACACAAAGTGTAAAATAAAAAATTAAAAAATTGAGTATTATAAAAAATAAAAAACAATCCCCAAATGTAATTTAAAAAAAATGTTACAAAAATAAATAAATAAATGACATATTTGGTATCACCACGTCCACAACGACCGGCTCTATAAAAATATCACACGATCTAACCCATCAGTTAAATGCCATAAAAAAAATAATAAACATTACGCCAAAACAGATTTTTTAATTACCTTCGCCTTTCAAAAAACATATCAATCAAAAAGTCGTATGTATCCCAAAATGGTAGCATCCCGCAAAAAAATGAGCCCCCACACAAGATTATAGCCAGAAAAATGAAAAAAAATATGGCTCTAAAAAAATTGCAACACAAAAACATGTTTTTTTCTAACAATGATCTTGTGTAAAACGTAAAAAAAAAAACATATTTGGTATCGTTGCGTCCGTAACAACCGGATCTATAAAAATATCACATGATCTACCCCATCAAGTAAATGGTGTAAAAAAAAATATAGAAAAATGCCCCCAAACTGCTTTTTTTTTGTGACTTAACCTCCCAAAAATGAGATAAAAAGTGATCAGAAAGCCAGATGTATCCCAAAATGGTGCCAATAAAAAGCACAGCTTGTCCCACAAAAAATAAGCGCTCACGCAGCTCAGTCCACAAAAAATTAAAAAGTTATCTGTCTTAAAAACCATGACAGAAAATTCCATGTTAGAAAATGCAGATGCCGCTCCTCCCCTTCTGAGCCCTGGCGTTTCCCCAAATAACAGTTTACGATTACGACCACATGTGGGGCGTTTATGCAAACTGCAGAATCGGAGTAATAAATGTTGTTTTGTTTTGTTGTTAACCCTTGATGTGTTACAGGAAAACATTTAATAAAATGGAAAATCTGCAAAAAAAAGTGAAATTTTGAAATTTCACATCTATTTTACTTTAATTCCTGTGTAATACTTAAAGAGTTAATAACATTTCTAAAACCAGTTTTGAATAGTTTGAGGGGTGCAGTTTCTAAAATGGGGTCATTTATGGGTGGTTTTTATTATGTAAGCCTCACAAACTGACTTCAGAACTGAACTGGTCCTTAAAGTTAATTTTGCAAATTTTCAAAAATTGCTTCTAAAATTCTAAACTTCTAACGTCCTAAAAAAATAAAATGACACTACCAAAATGATGCCAACATAAAGTAGACATATGGGGAATGTCAATTAATGAGTATTTTATGGGGGTATCACTATCTGTCTTAAAAGCAGAGAGATTCAAATTTAGAAAACTGAATTTTTTCAAATTTTAATTAACTTTTGGATTTTTTAATAAATAAAGGTAAAACATATCAACTCAAATTTACCACTGTCGTGAAGTACAATGTGTCACGAGAAAACAATCTCAGAATGGCCTGGATAAGTAAAAGGGTTCCAAAGTTATTACCACATAAAGTGACATGTCAGATTTGCAAAATTAGGCCTGGTCAGGAAGGGGGGAAATGGCCCGGACTGGAAGTGGTTAAGGAGGCTGGTAAAGGAGATCCCACCAAGATTTTTAAAACTAAAATGGACAAGCTTCTTTTGTCCGCTTTACAAATGAACATCATCACTAAAAAGGAGAAGGAATTTTTGGAAATGAAGCATGCTCCCTAAGGCTACTTTCACACTAGCGTTATGAAATTCCGGTATTGAGTTCTGTCATAGGGGCTCAATACCGGAATAAAACGCTTCAGTTTTGTCCCCATTCATTGTCAATGGGGACAAAACTGAACTGAAGACAACTGAATGCTCCTGAAAGCATTCCGTTCCGTCTTCAGACCGGAGAGCAAACCTAAACAGATCCGGAATGACCCCCAATGCAAGTCAATGGGGACGGATCCGTTTGGTGTGGACACACTTGTAAATGGATCCGTCCTCCATTGACTTTCAATAGAGGTTATTCCGGATCCGTTTCAAAGATGCTAAAGATAATACAACCGGATCCGGAATTACAGATCCACAAGGTTGTATTATTCAGTACAGATCCGGGCGGGTCCCTTCACCGCCGGATCCTGTACTAATGCTAGTGTGAAAGTAGCCTAAGCCATTTGTTTTAGGTCTTGATTCGTGACCTTAGAGACTCTATGCATCTTTGATCCGAGAATCTTCAGGAAGTGAAACTCCCCACAAGACTTTGATCCTCAACCTGTGATGGTTGAGTCACTCGATTCGAATATAGCACATGTGGATGGCATTTCGGCAGTTCAATACCATCTTACTAAGTCCACGCATAGAAGTCCTGCACACCTTTCTGGGCCCGATGGACGCCAGGCAGTTCCTGCCTGAACAAACCAAGAAAACCACAAAAAAGTACACATTCAATAGTAATAAAAGCAACACAATTATACACACATTTAAAAATTGTATACAATAGACCATGTGCTGGTAAAAATAAGACCAAACACATACACAAACCACCAAAGTCCATAAATGAGGACCCCCACATATATAGTCTGTGGTAAATACACACAACTCCAGGTTGAATGTGCCTTGATTATACTAATGGGTAACATTCAGGTGCACCTGTGCAGCCTGGGTCACATGACGTCAGGGCAATGTGGGAAATACAGCCTCCGCGCCCCCCCCCCATCCCCTCCCATTGTATGTGTGATTTCACGCTGGAGGTAACTGGGAGCTGGTCGCTGTATCTCGTACCTCATGCACCTATCTGTCATTACCTATACCATAGTAGGGTGAGCGTTAGGTCCCGTGCCACTTGAGATACCTTGACGCGGTGCTCAGGCTCCGGTATGTCTTTGATATAAGGATATATTGGCGAAAGTCTCATTTTAACACCAGAGTGAGGGTTTAGCCATATATTGTCAACTGCATTTTCCGCTGTAGTGCACCATTTTCTGTGAATTGTTTTTCTATGTAGTTTGTCACATCCGCACATTTGTCTAACCTGTGTAGGATGTCTTTGTGGTACATGTGGTCCGCTGCAGGCATCCTCCATTGTATGCATTTTTTGCTGGGGATTACGTTCGGCAGCGGGCCACATGTGCGGGATTTGCTCCCCCGGTATATTTGTTTGTACGTTTATTCCTGGAGGCGTGGCAACTCCAGGTTGAATGTGCCTTGATTATACTAATGGGTAACATTCAGGTGCACCTGTGCAGCCTGGGTCACATGATGTCAGGGCAATGTGGGAAATACAGCCTCCACCCCCCCCCCCCACCGTATGTGTGATTTCACGCTGGAGGTAACTGGGAGCTGGTCGCTGTGTCTCATGCACCTATCTGTCATTACCTATACCATAGTAGGGATAGCGTTAGGTCCCGTGCCACTTGAGATACCTTGACGCGGTGCTCTGGCTCCGGTATGTCTTTGATATAAGGATATATTGGCGAAAGTCTCATTTTAACACCAGAGTGAGGGTTTAGCCATATATTGTCAACTGCATTTTCTGCTGTAGTGCACCATTTTCTGTGAATTGTAAATACACACACCCATAAGGTATTATACAATACACAACCACAAATATATAGTCAATAAATGGTAATGTAACATTAAAAAGATGTGGAGTAATACCTTTTACAAATAGTCATATTGCAAACCCTGGACTAATAATAATGTTAAAAGAGTTGCGGTTTAAAACCGCAACAAACTCCTCGTATTCCTCTCGAGTGCCCAGGAAAGGTGTGCAGGATCTCTATGCGTGGACTTAGTAAGATGGTATTGAACTGCCATCACTATGTGCTATATTCGAATATAGTGACTCAACATCACAGGTGAGGATCAAAGTCTTGTGGGGAGTTTCACTTCCTGAAGATTCTCGATCAAATGCATAGAGTCTCTAAGGTACGAATCAAGACCTAAAACAAATGGCTTAGGCTACTTTCACACTAGCATTAGTACGGATCCGGCGGGTGAAGGGACCCGCCGGATCTGTACTGAATAATACAACCTTGATAGTGTTTATTTGTACAAAAATTCCTTCTTTTTTTTACTAAACTTTCTGTAGTATTACATTGAATTGTATGTGTAAGTGAGAATACAGTCATGGCCAAAAGTTTTGAGAATGACACAAATATTCTATTTTCACATGATCTGCTGCCCTCTGGTTTTTATGTGCGTTTGTCAGATGTTTTTATCACATACAGAAATATAATTGCAATCATATTATGAGTAACAAAAGCTTATATTGACAGTTAGAATGAGTTAATGCAGCAAGTCAATATTTGCAGTGTTGACCCTTCTTCAGGACCTCTGCAATTCTCCCTGGCATGCTCTCAATCAACTTCTGGACCAAATCCTGACTGATAGCAGTCCATTCTTGCACAATCAATGCTTGCATTTTGTCAGAATTTGTAGGTTTTTGTTTGTCCACCCGTCTCTTGATGATTGACCACAAGTTTTCAATGGGATTAAGATCTGGGGAGTTTCCAGGCCATGGACCCAAAATCTCTATGTTTTGTTCCCTGAGCCATTTAGTTATCACCTTTGCTTTATGGCAAGGTGCTCCATCATGCTGGAAAAGGCATTGTTGATCGCCAAACTGCTCTTGGACGGTTGGGAGAAGTTTCTCTCGGAGGACATTCTGGTACCATTCTTTATTCATGGCTGTGTTTTTAGGCAAGACTGTGAGAGAGCCTATTCCCTTGGCTGAGAAGCAACCCCACACAGGAATGGTTTCAGGATGCTTTACAGTTGGCATGAGACAAGACTGGTGGTAGCGCTCACCTCGTCTTCTCCGAATAAGCGGTTTTCCAGATGTCCCAAACAATCGAAAAGGGGATTCATCAGAGAAAATGACTTTACCCCAGTCCGCAGCAGTCCACTCCCTGTACCTTTTGCAGAATATCAGTCTGTCCCTGATGTTTTTTTCTGGAGAGAAGTGGCTTCTTTGCTGCCCTCCTTGAGACTAGGCCTTGCTCCAAGAGTCTCCGCCTCACAGTGCGTGCAGATGTAATCACACCTGCCTGCTGCCATTCCTGAGCAAGCTCTGCACTGCTGGTAGCCCGATCCCGCAGCTAAAACACTTTTAAGAGACGGTCCTGGCGCTTGCCGGTCTTTCTTGGGCGCCCTGGAGCCTTTTTGGCAACAATGGAACCTCTCTCCTTGAAGTTCTTGATGATGCGATAGATTGTTGACTGAGGTGCAATCTTTCTAGCAACGATACTCTTCCCTGTTAGGCCATTTTTGTGCAGTGCAATGATGACTGCACGTGTTTCTTTAGAGATAACCATGGTTAACAGAAGAGAAACAATGATGCCAAGCACCAGCCTCCTTTTAAAGTGTCCGGTGGTGTCATTCTTACTTAATCATGACAGATTGATCTCCAGCCCTGTCCTCATCAACACCCACACCTGTGTTAATGGAGCAATCACTGAAACAATGTTAGCTGGTCCTTTTAAGGCAGGGCTGCAATGATGTTGAAATGTGTTTTGGGGGATAAAGTTCATTTTCTAGGCAAATATTGACTTTGCAAGTAATTGCTGTTAAGCTGATCACTCTTTATAACATTCTGGAGTATATGCAAATTGCCATTATAAAAACTGAAGCAGTAGACTTTGTAAAAATTAATATTTGTATCATTCTCAAAACTTTTGGCCATGACTGTACACTTAGAAACACAGGAAAAACTGATTATGCTTAGTTCAGGGCAGTGTACTTGTCAGATTTTCTTTGAGTAAGTTGTGCACCATCCTCTCAGGCCCTGCATTATTCATATTACAGGGTCAGTTTTTTCTAGTGTGTTCCTCAGAGAGTGTATGGCTGGGCAGACATGGCCATATTTGCATTATGTGTTCCAGCCACAATTTTCTTGCCAACATTGAAGCAGTTTTGTCTTTTTCTGGGATCTATTTTGGCAAGAAATGTGTGGCTGAAACACACTGCAAATATGGCTATGTAAAGAAGTCCTAAGCATCTTATCATTAGCATTGCATTTATATAAAAACAACCAGTGTGAAGAAATACCTGAAACTATACTGATATACTTTTCTAACTGATATTTTGCCATATTTACATATGAAGAAATGGACACACAAGATTCATTAGAATTTTATTTTAAAAATAGAATCTTACATTGTAAATGTTAATGTAAAAAAACTACATTTTCATGAAACTTAAATATGGTATACATTCTGAGAAAAGATATCTTTTTTAACATGCATTGTAAATCCTAGGATTTAACAGTAAGGGTGAGCTTTATAAGCCTATGAGAGTGACAACAGACCCAGGGAAACCATCACCATGTTCCCACCTAGTTGCCATCTCCAGCAGCTAACTACAGGACCATCCTCAAATCCAAGAATGCAATGCGTAGCCAAACTAGCTGAGAAAATAGTTCTTTATGAGAAAATCTCCAATAAATTTATAGATTTCAGCAGCAAATTTACAATGAAGTGTGAGGGAGGGGGGTGCAGGTTGTACATGTGGATACAGTGTGCTGTTTATTCTTGGTTGTGAACATCAGTGCTTCAGACCACAACACATTGCCCTGATACAGGTAAACACAATACAACTGAAAAAACAAACAATTCAGGATGTTAGAATGGAACACAGCAAATAGAAATCAGGAAATCTGCATATTACACGTATACAAACCATAGCAGCATCTTTGGGTTTAGGTTTCCATTAAGACATTCACAACAAAGCTTTAGATAAACAATGTGATTGGTGAGAGGAAGAAAATGCATTCACATTAAGTAAAGATTTCTTCCACCGGACATAGCGAATGTGTAAAAGTACAATGGTACCGATAAGATGTGGAGCAAAACACAAAAATAAACATCATGTGGAGCTTAATAGTCGACTTTCTCTTCAAGGACGTTACATTGTTATTTACTTTCTAAAAATGTCAGGCTAGCTACATGATGTTCCAAAGACTTTACTCCAAAGGCTTCCACCGTTTTTCCTTCTATTCCATCTTCACTTGAAACATTCTGTATTCGGTTTTCTTTCCAGGATCCTGGCGGGCGGTAGCATCCATTACCTGCTTTACACTGTAAAGTAAAATAATCGTTTACCTATCACAGATACAATATTCCCTTCAACAACAGAATATACCTCAATCATACACATGCAGAGCTAAATATGTTATGAGTTGTGTTTTGGATTGTAATTCATGACAGAAACAGAGGAGAGCTGAAACAGCTAATGAGCTCCCTGCTTTGCGCTAACCCGTCCAGCTGTGTTATTAGGATGGGCTTTGTGTGTGCTAATAGGGCAGTGGCCTTTTTATTTCCCCTCATGCTTGTCTGCTAGAGAAAACAAGTTATATCATCATGATGTCAGGTCCATCTGATTGAAACTACATGTAATGGTCACTGTATTGCGTAACCCTTGTTTTATTGTAAATGCTGGTCACATCTGATATGAACCAGTGATATTGTTTACTATCTGTTTGTGCTCAGTTGGAATGTTTGTGCGTGTAAGAGTTAAATAACAATGATGTAACTGAACATCCTTGGTGCAAAGTTTATGGAGCCCTCACACAGCTCTGTGGACAGAATTATAAAAAGGTTATGGCTGTCAGAATATGGCAATGCAAAGAAAAGAACTGCTTTTTAATGGTTATTTTTTTAAAGTAAACATAATAATTATAATGTGTACTGTCCTGCAGAATAAGGTATTTTTCATTTCATACCACCAAAGAATGTTTCCCTTTTTTTCAAAAGAAGCTACTGTATTGTAAATTAAACTGTACCATTAAAAATACAACTTGTCCTGCAAAAAAGCCTTGTATCTTATGTGAGCAGAACACATAACATAACATATGACATATGAAAAGTAGAAGAAAAAACAAAAAATAAGCTGTCCTCAAAGGGTAGAAGGGTAATATTGTATTTGTTACACAGTGATTTCCAACAGTGACTGTGAGGCAAAACCAGAAGATACACAGAGATAAGGTATAATGGAAAGATTTGAAGCTTTTCTTTGTTTATGACCCACATCAGGTTTTGGCTCACAATCACAAATGGAAATCAGTAAGGGCTCACTGGCCGTATTGTGGAGTCTAAACAGCCAGTCCGCAATATACAGGCACTGGCCATGTGCACTTCGTGGTGCGGCTGTGGACTTATTGACTCGAACGGGTCCGCAATCCGCAAGATACGACAGAATATAGGGCTTCACCTATCTTTTGCGGAGCGGAGGCACGGATCGTAAGCCCACAGAAGCACTATGAAGCACTTCCATGGGCTTTCGGATCCGTGTCTCCACACCGCATACAGATAGAACATGTTCTATCTTTGGCCCTATCCTGCCTTGGAGCCATTCAAGTCAATGGGTCCACATCCACAAACAAAGTACACACGGGCACTGAGCCAGGACGGTTGTGTGCATGCACCCTTAGGCTACTTTCATGCATCAATGTCAGTGGTCAGCGTTTGATCAGTGATTATTGTCACTGACTGTGAGCCAAAACAAGGAATGGAGCCTACACAGAAGTAAGGTATAAGGCCTCATGCACACATCTGCTGCATTCTTTTTGCAATCAGCAAATGGCAGATCTGCAAAATACAGATACCGTCCACAATAAAATGCGGATGGCACACGGACAGTATATGCATTTTGTGGATTTGTGGTGTGCGGATATGGTCATGTCCATGAGGCTTTAAGGAAAAATCTGCACTGTTCTTCTCTGCGATATCCTCCCTCTCAGGGCAGATGGAGTGAGGGGAGCATTCGCAGTACACACTGTATTAGAGATAGGATCGGCTCCTGTGTTCCTATGCACAGTTCCTGCTGTTATTCCCAGCTTGAATCAACAGCTCTGTCCCCATAAAATTAACATAAAACATTATTTATATATATACACACACACACACACAATCAGAAAAAAAAGTTAATAAAAGTATAAATCAATAAATACTATTAATCAGCAACTGAAACTGAATAGTGCTATTCCTGCTGTGGACCTAGTGGATCACTGGTAAACATGGTAAGCTGGAGATTGCCTACATATCTCTCTATATACCCTACTATATTTGTCTGTCTTTTCGTAATAAGGCTCAAGCATGATATCGAGAGAAAATTAGAGGTGTGAAAAAATAAAATTAACTGGTGATACACTTTTTATTTTAGTTGCTCACCTTCCGTAGTAACTTGCAGCAAATTGGAAGAACTTGAGAAAGTATCATCATGATTGCCTTTGATTTCTGAATACACGCGTCAACCTATATGATAAACATAAACCCAACAATTATTCAAACGATAAAAAAAAAATGCTCCTCTGTTGCCATTTTTCAAAGTAAAAGTGACCATTGTCTGTAGGCTACTTGAAGGTTTTCTGACATCCTCGGGCATTTACAATGTTCTAAAAAAAAACAAAAAAAAAACCTTTGAGCAACACAGCATCATCATAGGGGTTGTGGTGGTCGCATATGCCACATCACTGCACGTTTTTCTTTACAGCTGCTCAGCAACATGTCCGATAATGTAGTGCAGTGAAGGAGAACTTCAATGAACTATTTCATTGGCAGACCCGCACCTATATCGAGAACGGAGCCCCCAAAGTGAAGGAAGGCGCACTGCGCATGTGCAGCCACACTCCATTCATTTCTATGGGGCCGCTGAAAATAGCCGAGTGCTGGCTCGGCTATTTCCGTCGGCTACATAGAAATGAATGGGAGCGGTAGCCATGCATGCGCAGTGCGCTCCCATTCATTTATATGGGAGCAGCGGGGAGCTGTGCCTAGTGGTGGTCCTCCAGGCGCAGCGCTCCCTGCTCCGTTCTCTATACAGGTGGGACCTGCACCTATCAGACAATGGGGGCATATCCTAGCGATATGCCCCCATTGTCTAAGATGGGAATACCCCTTTAAGTGCAGCTCTTGTCACACATTATTAGCGGATCACTGTGTGACAGGCATCTGTGGTGATCGGGTGCTTCCTGGAGGCAGAGGGGAGCTCCTGACGGAATAGTGTGGCAGCTGCAAAGAAGCATTGGGTAAGTCTGGATATGCAGTTATAGTGAAGTTGATTTTGCTGTGGTTTTTAAACAAGAAAAAAAAAAGTCACAGCAAAATGACAGCTGAACTAAGTGGGTATTAAAGGGGATTCTGGGCTTTCTGTCTTAGGATGTATTTGCACACATAGGTATTGTATGCATACTGTATTTATCACAGATGTGGGACAAATAAAAACCAAGCAGTTCCACAAAAATCACTGCACTTATAAATATTCCCTAATAGCGCATTTACACTGGCTAATTATTATGATTCTTGGTTGGCCAGCTGGAATGCAGGAAAGGCTCAGCAATAAAACTATTATTTATTGCGGATTTCCACAGAACACGCCATTGTAAAAAATTTGTACCGTATGTTGGAAAATATAAATGCCGTTGTAGTGATAATTATATTTAAAATGGGGAATGATTCTTATGTAATACTTTCAAACCACCAATCATTTGCCTGTGGTATGAAAAGCCCCACGTGAAAAGATCTTGCATATGTATGAGGGGGCAAATTGAATTTTTTGTATCAGTGACCACTGTAGCAAATAGCTATAAAGGGTACTTAAACCTTGAAAAATATTTAAAAAAAACGAAGAGGCAGAAACGCTGCCGAGTGGTGTGCCCCTTGTCCAAGTTCCATATATTTTCTATGGATTAGTACTTGACACACTTGAACAGTCGAGTAGAGGCGATGAAAGCCGTAGGTGCAGAATGCTCAGAGCAATGCTTCTGCCCCTTTGTGTTTTAGAAAGATTTAGTTACCCTTTAATTTTGTGAACTGCTAAATTGTACAGAGGAGTTTTGAAAAAAAAAACCTTTAGGGGTATTCCGATAAAATAACTTAATTTTTGAAAAACTGCATTAAGGCTGCAAGCTGCGACCCAACAAGAACCCATACATACATATCACCAGAGCTTCATTATACCTTACAATCCATTTGTCTAGCTCCTGTGTGAGCCTGCAACACAATTATCATGGCTCCTGATCTTCCCTCACAAAACTACAATCCCCACAATCCCTAGCTTTCCTGCTGTGAGTTTCTGCTTGTTCATGAGTGTTCATGATTACTGATTAGCTGCCTGATATACAGTCCAGTCACACCCACTCTACTCTGTAATCAGCAGCACACTAATATTTAGTTAGATAACTGATAGTAACACACTGAGCATGCTCGACCTAACAAAGGCTCAGAACTACAAGTCAATGCCATGGTAACTGATGAAGAAACACAGTGGGTAGCAGTGGAAGAAACTACTTTTATAACTACTAAACGGTAAATATGTGAAATTTACATTATATTAGGTAATTATTGATGATGAATTAGTCTACAACATAAGTTATGTTTATGATAACCGGAATACCCCTTTAAATCCCCTCAATGTTACTCTATTACAGCTGTCATTCTCCAAACATTGCCACCTTCCTATTTAGTTTTTTTTTTTTTTTTTTTTCATTTATTCAACAGCACTGTACAGATATGGTCATCACTCACAAGGTTTTCTCACAAATACCATCATCTTAGTTGTGGCATTTTTCAGCAGCATCAACATTCAGAAAAGCTGGAGAACACAGGTAAAAATCTTTTCCTAATGGTTTCCTGACAGTTCTCCAACCTCCAGTGGAGGTCTCAATACATGGAAACAACTCAACTTATCCCACGTGACTGATCAGTCATCAAAATTAATTGTAAACCCCCACATAATGCAGAATATGTCGTGTACCTTGTTGAAGGTGGCAGTTTTGCCCTGGACGGGAGTTCTTGACGTCATCTGAAGCTGCTGACTCAGTGGAACAAGCTTCTCAATCTCCAACAACAGTAAAGGTTTGTCATCATCCTCAAGCTGTAAGGATGCAGCATATACAATATGAGATGAACATAACATCATAGAGATCCTCAACCCTCCACAAATATTGTAATAGGGAGAAACCATTTCACTTAGGCTTCTCCAGCACCCTGCTGGAGCTCTCAGATTCTTAAATCTGCCGGAGGTTACCAGAATGCCTGCTGGCTCCACTGAATATACTGGGGTCCACCGGATAACAGACCACTACCTGGCAAATATGCTGGGATTTGGCCGGACAAGTACTGTTGCACCTCACTGAACAATCTGAAGTGCCAAAGGTACAGTGCTAAAAATAGAGATCAAATGTGTCGTATACATATGAAGGCTGCAGTTACTGCACTTTAAAATCCAATATGGGACATCAGATAAAGGGATACAATGTAAATGTAACCCTAATGAATTTGACAATAGGGGATGCAGCCCTGACAAGGGCATCCCTGCATATGAATTGTGCCTTTAATTTTTTCTTTTCAATATTCGTAATGATTGAGCTTCAGTGCGTTTTGCTGGACTGATAATTCCAGCTCAGAGAGTGCACCAGCAGCATAACATTCTGCTTAGAAATTTTAGTTTATTCAAAGTTTTTTTGTTCATCATATCTTCAAAAATTTTACATACCACAGATGTAAAATTATCTGGATGGTGGTTCCACAGTTCCACCTTTTTACCTTTCTTAAAATATTGGTGCAAAATCTTACATCCTCCAGTCCTGTGACTCTGACCCTGTTACATCCACAATGCCACAACGAATGCCATATTTATAAAAGTTCTCCAACAATTCACACTTGTGATGGTGCAGGGACCGTACCCTTCCTGATTTATCAAACTTTTCCACTATTTTTTGGCAGGTATAATTCTGTGTTTTTTTTTAGCAGTGTGCAAAGTATAGGGGAATACTACACTCAGCCTTGCATACAGGTCTGCAGCATTCGGTAAACAGATCAATATATGAGTGTAGAAATTATGTGACAATTTGACAATATTCAATTACCTGATTAGAAAAGGTCTGGAGAATTGATGAAAGCTTTAAACCAGCTGCTGCAAAAACCTGAGGGGAAAAAAAACAAGCAAAGGAAGAACATATTTCTTAGATCAAGTACTATACTTTTATATTTTGTAGTCGACAAATTGTACCTTAAAGAGGCTCTGTCAGCATCAACTCTATTAAACAAGGCATACTGCCCGGTAGGGCTTATCATGCGGATTAAAATGACATCTTTCTTTTAGCCGTATGCTAAACAGCTGCAGAGATATCTGTCTATTTATTCATATGCAAATGAGCATTTTGGAGCACCAGGGTCGGGCTTGAATCCTTGGAGCACTGCTGTTATAACACCCCCTGTGCTCTGCATCCTCTCCCTCCCCTTGATTGACAGGGCTAGACATCAGCATGGTGTGTCCTAGCATGTACAAATCATATACACCACTTACTGTAGCCTTACCACATTGAGAATGGTGGATTTCTATGCTTAGAAAGCTAATACATATTACTGCTTTATTCACAGGCACAATATATGATTATAAAGAAAACTGTAAAATGTATTAGCTTTCTAAGCATAGACAAACCGTCCTTCTCTATTTAATAATGCTATAGCTTGGTGAAAAGTGGTGATAAGCATATAAATCCACTCTTCTCAATATGGTAAGGCTACAGTAAGTAGTGCATGTGTTATGTACATGCTAGGACACAGCTCTGCCCTGACCATGCTGATATCTAGTCTTGTCAATCGAGGGGAGAGGGTGCAGAGCACAGGGGGTGTTACTAAAGCAGTGTTCCAAGGATTCAGGCCCGCTCCCTGGTGCTCCAACTTGATCATTTGCATGTGAATAAAAACGCAGATATCTCTGCAGCTGAAATATATTGTTTTAATCAACATAATGAGCCCTACCAGGTAGTCTGCCTGGTTTAATAGGGTTGATCATGTTGACAGAACCTCTGTGAAAGGGGTTATCCAGTTTGGTTAAGTCACAGACCAAACTGATTCAACTGTGGCAAAATCATCCATTTTTTGCTGGCACTTACTAATACTAATATAGTTTTTGTTGATATTCCAAACTATTTGCTATTTTTAATAAGCCACGCCCACTTCTTTGGCAAATCTTCTGCGTTGTCTTTATAGAGGTCCTGTCCATAATAGGGCTACCGATGAAGGGTCATGTGACCAGGCACATAATTTATTCTCCTACAAATCTTATCCTTACTACTACAAGGGCTATCTTATATTATTCTTATTCTCATGGCATGGATAACTTTCTCATTTACTATTAATACTGAATACTAGACCCTCACTATTAGAATCTTAAAGGGGTTATCCCATCTTGTCCCCTTTAATGATTCTCTATCTTACTATTTTGTATGCGCCTGTTTATTATTTGGAAAAAAGATTTTATGGCACAAAAACAAAATGTAGAAAATGGCAGAGACTTTCAACAAAGACTATATCAATAAGTGCCATATAATCATCTTACAAACACACTGGTCAACAGTAACCAGAAAGTGGCCAACCCCTTTAAGTAAATAGAACTAAGCTATAACACCAGGCAAAACTCATGGACAAGAGCAGTGTGATATCTTGCTTAAGGCAGGTTATTTTTCTAAAGTTATAGACCCTCTTTAATCCCTTAATGCTGAATGACATACATGTACATCATATGTGAGCAAGCTATGTACTGACTGGACTCGGGGGCTAAACCACCTCCATATGTGGAGAATGCTGGTTGTGTTATACAGCTGACAGTGATATACAGTGATAACTCCACTCCTGAGCATTTAACCCCTCAGATGCAGCTGTCAGTAGTGACAGTTGCATATCAGCTATTAGACAAATCCAAAAAACAGTGACAGAGCTGCAGGTTTTTTCAATTTCAAACCACAAAGAATAGTTTTTAACCGTTTTTTTTTTTTAAAGCAAGATATGGTAAACTAAATGGTGCCATTAAAAAACACTTGTCCTGCAAAAATAAAATAAAAAATAAGCCCTCATTTTTCTACGTGAATGAAAAAGCAGAAAAGTTATGGCCCAGCTATAAGTAAGATTCAATACCAGCACAGGATCGAGACTCCTTCCATTAGGAAAATAGCTAAACTGGAATATGCTGTAGACAGGACTCACAGCACTGGATAAAGTATAAAAAAATAAATAAAACAAAATACTGATTTGTTTCATCATGGTCCGTGTTTCCGTTTTTTTAGCACGGATGCATGTCCTATCATGATCCGTGTTCCCGGACCCCTCACGCCCATTATAGTCTATGGGTCTGTATAAACCAGGGATGCAACACGGATCCTTCACGGAAAGCTTCACGGATGCATCACTGACCACCTGCTCACGGATTTCAGCATGTACACGGACGTGTGAATGAGGCTTTACATAGCATCATAAATTAATATAATGCTATGCGACCCAGTCAGTGCTGGGCGGTTAGGACGGGAGCTGCTGCATGCTCATGCTGCAAGTCCGGAGTGTGTAAATCCCTCGTCAGAAAGGGGCCCTAATAGTGAGCTGGAGCCTGTACTAGGCGTCCAGGCTCATTATTAGTATATCCCAGGAAAACTGTGGGGGAATTGCATTTTTTCCCAATTACATTATTAGAAAGTACAACTTGTATTGCAAAAAAAACATGCCCTCATACTGCTACATGAACTGAAAAATAGAAAAGTTAGAGAGGAGTTGTGAGGATGGACCCTCCCTAACCCCAATCAATGTCCAGAACAGAGGTGGATTGCAGAGTTCAATTGTTCCTTTCAGTCTTGAAATTTGTGGAAGTCCCTCATCACTGATCCCCCTGGTTTTGTCTTCTACCAATTCTCAGTGACATATCAGTTGATTGCGTCTGGATCAACATAACAGATTTGAAATTAATAAGTTTATCCTTAACATTTTCCCCAAGTTATGAGACACAAAACTTAAGCCATTTCCTAAAACGCCTGTTTTACCAAATACTTCTCCATGAAATAACAATACTGGAGCCATATTTAATGTGTTGTGCCATTCCTCTTTTTTTCCTCCTGGAAATATATAAATAAAGTGACATTTGTTTTACCATGACCCCTTGTAACAGAGAATGCCCTTACATACTCAGGCACTGTCCAATCAGTATTGTCAAGGTTAGACTATGTAGGGACACTCTCCCTCCTGACAAAGGAAATTTACTAAGAATTCCAGGATGGATTGACTCAATACCCTAGGAATAGCACAATAGTGAATTCTAAGAAAAGGTACCCGAGTTGTTTATTCATGGAAAATACAAGTATTTACTTTAACACCAGCGGCATTAGACAGACCCACTGAATTATAAAGGGGTCCATCAGGGCACTGCCGAGGTGTCGTGATCTTGACCAGGAAATATAGCTGATCAGGCTTACCTCTGCTTGATGAAATAAGTCCTGGGTTGTTTTAAGTAACCCTTCACCCCTGCAAGGGAAAAGGACAAGCCATGAACAGTGTGGTCAACAAACAAACATTTCAAAACAATATATATATAATATAATGGAAGCCGATTTAGTAAGTGGGATTATGGTTATTCTGCTTAAAGCCTTTCTGAGATCTTTACATTTACTATTACATGCTGCAGAAGATTTATCAGTATGCCTCATCAGAAACTGGAGCGAGTGGGGACCTACTCCATGTGTATCAGATAGACAGATATTTTTTAAACCCCTTTAGACATTTGAGTAGTGTTGTGCAGACACTGGCACAACATATTTACCGCTGTGGAAAGACAGATTATTGTACAGCAGTGGACATCTGCACCAGGTACAACAGAGAGAAGAACATTTCTTACAGACTGTAGCATTAAAGAGGACCTTTCATTGGTCCAGACTCTGTCTACCAAGTACCAGGTTATAGAGGGCATGTGGGGTGAAGGCCAGATCACTTACTACTTTTTCAGGGCGCCGCTCCGTTCACCCGCTCTGCGCCTCCAAAGTTCGGGTGCGCGCTATGCTAATGCATAGCAACGGAACAGGGAGGAGGAGATGCCAGGGATTCTCAATGGGCGTCTCCTTCTCCCTGGCTGTAGTGCTGTCCAATCGCAGCGGAGAGTGTCACAGCCAGGGAGGTGGTTTCCTCCCTGGCTGTGACGCTGGATAAGGCTCTATTCACAATGGTGTCTTGGCTTCCCTTTTTACATAAGCTGTATCACAAATAATGATCTATATTTTTAGAAGACCCTCACAGATTCCACTAACTTATATAGGGTGATGCACTGAATGTCAAAGAGCAATGATAACCTGACCAAGGAGAAATAAAGCTGGCTACACAAAAGATAACTATCGTCTGAGTTTCATCTTTGCTGATCCTCCCATCCATATACATTTTTGACTCTGCCAACCATGCATATGTAATAGATAGTGGTGGGTCCAGAGGTTATATCTCAGAGAACAAAAGGATCAGGCAATTGCAGTCCAAACTGCTCAATCCCCTACATCTGTTGGTCGAACCTGCCAACACTGCCAGGTTTGGCTCAAGTAGATCCAATGTGTATGGCCAGCTTTACAAAAGTATGAACATATCCTGAGACATATAGGCTGGAGAATGGATGAGCGAATTGATTCGATCGGTTTAGAATTTGTTCCAATTTTTTGTTGTTGTAAGTGAATAAAAAGAGTGTTACTAGTATGCTACTCTGGGTTTCTGGACAAAATACTGTATATGCGTTGTCTCGGGGCACTCCTTCTCATTATGGAGAGTGCCTAGTATGAGTAGTACGTGTGTGGAGTATTGTAGGCCAGGCCAGGCAATGCACCCCCTGGGTTTCTTGGAAATGTATGCAAATTAGCTTTCCTAAGCCTATCTCATGCCAGCAGATATAAGATGTGCTAAATTTCATATAATTTTTCCCGAAACCCAGAGGATTGTTGACTGGTTTCTGATACTCCTTATTCATATTCAGCACGTTCAACGAGGAGAAGTCCCTTCAGGCAGCCAAGTAAATTTTCTTTGCTCAGCTCTGTTAAAGGGGTTTTACGAGTTATATATATTGATGATCTATCCTCAGGATAGGTCATCAATATCAGATCGGCAGGGGTCCGACACTCGGCACCATCCCCCCCCCCCCCCCGGACAGCTGTTTGAAAAGGAGGCGCACGCCATATCAGCGCTGCCTCCTCTCTACCGTTTACATGCTGGCCGTAACGGGGGTAGTGGTGAGTAGGTGTAATTACACCTAACCACCCCATTCATTTCTATGGGAAGAATCACTTCCATACAAGTCTATGTGGGGGTGCAAGCACAGCAATAGATAAGATTTCTTATCATAAAAAAGCATTGATTGAACAGCTGGAGGATGTTAAAAAACAAAAAACGCACATTATTAATGTTGCGGGTACTCTTCTGGGGGACATTATTACTGCTGGGCGCCACTTTGGGGGACATCAATACTGCTGGGAGGCATTATTAAAGCTCAGGGCCACTATTACAGCTGGTGGCACTATGGAGAACATTATGTATACTGCAGAGGTTGGGATTAAAATAAAAATTAAAAACATTTTTAAAAACAGACAGAAAATGGGTGCAAAAATGGTGTGTACGTTTTTTATGGCCATTTTTTTCACTGTGATGTGAATGTAGATCTTTTGAATTAAAGATCTTTTTTCTGACTATTGGAAGAAATTTTCAAACACAGAGGTCTTTTTTTCATACTATGACAGTCTCTCAGTTGTCTGCAAAAATGGTTGTTTTGTGTGTTCGTTACCAATTATTATTTATCTGTGCATAAATCAATAGTTTACGAGAATGAAACTAATAATATCTTGTTGGAAAGTGGCATCTTCTTTACATTCCAGAAGCTCTTTTCCTGCCTGTAGGTTCTCTTAAAATTTTCAGAAACCAAAAAAATCTGTCTAGTACAAAACTGCAAATACTAGACAGGGAGGAGGGAGATGCAGCTTCTCTGTGGGACAACATGACAGAAAGAAGGAATAGCAGAAATGAGATATCTAATTAGGCATAGCACACAGCACAGATATTACACTAAGAGTTAGTCTACTTAGTAAACTTGGAGAGAGAAAATGTACATTTACAAAAAAAACAGCAGAGGAAAAAAGAAATATACCCAAAATATGCAGACTATTCACATTTCTGATTGTACTACAACAAATGCCTAAGGAGAGATTAGGATTTATTTCTGTAATGACAGTTAAACTTTGAAATAGATTTTGAAGATATTTGTACACATGGGTTACAATGAACTGAACGCATACCTTGTAAATAGGTACATTGTGTAAGCCATACTGGACATGGTTTGTCCATGCCTAACTAGCTCATTCTCTTGATCTTCCCATTTTTCCGCTTCAGAATCCACATCTGAAGTAAGTAGACGCAGCTCTAATCCTAGCTTGGAAATTTTTGCCTGCTCCTGTAAGAAATACATTGATTTTGTTGAAATGTTGTACAGTCAGGTAGATCTAACATCAACTTATTACAAGCCTCGGATGAAAAGCTGGCAATGTAATGCAATCTTCACATATAAATGTTCTTTTGTACAGGAACTGAATACCTGATGTGTCCTAAAATTACTTCCCTGGGTTATATAGCGTGGAGAGTGTTCCATGTAAGGCTACTTTCACACTAGCATTTTTGCTGGATCCAGCAGGGCTCAGCAAAAACGCCTCCGTTACTGATAATACAACCATCTGCATCCGTTATGAACGGATCTGGTTGTATTATCTTTAACATACCCAAGACTGATCCGTCATGAACTCCATTGAAAGTCAATGTGGGGCGGATCCGTTTTCTATTGTCAGAGAAAATGGATCCGTCCCCATTGACTTGGATCGGGGGTCATGACGGATCTGTCTTGCTCCGCATCCCAGGACGGAAAGCAAACTACAACTTGTTGCAGTTTGCTCTCCGGTCTGGTAACGCAACGGAATACATTTTGGAGTACTCCGTTCTGTTCAGTTACGTTTTGTCCTCATTGACAATGAATGGAGACAAAACTGAAGGGTTTATTTACGGTATTGAGACCCTGTGACGGAACTCAATATCGGAAAACTTAAACGCTAGTGTGAAAGTAGCCTAACATTATCTTACATATAGAATGAGATATATTACATATTCTATTCTTAAGGTGCAAGTCAAGAAAGCATACAAGTAAAACGTGTGCAAGTTTGGGGATAGGTGCATGTCTTTGCATAACCATAAGCATACCGACTTACCTCTCCATCAAGCTTCACAGGTTTAAGGGTTTTCAGGTTCCCACTATGTTTCTAAAAACCAATCACATATAATATATTAAAACATAGCAAATAATTCATCAAAAAGAAATAATTCATTAAAAAAATGTCATAGCTAGAACTGCACCGCTCCACATTCTAGAATAAAGTAAAAAGATTAACGACTCAAGTGATGTAATAAAAAGGTTTTGTTAGGCCTCATTCGCCATTCCGTTTTTTTACTGACGTGAAGAAAATGCGGACAGCACATTGATTTTGTGTCTGTTCACATATCAGACAATATCATGGAGACATACACTACTTTGGTCTGGGATGCGTTTGTCACTGAACACTCACAGGAGATGCTCTGGAAATTCATTTTCAGCTGAGCAGTGTCCATAAAATATGGATGACACACAGAAGGCAAAAAACCGGCACATGGACCAAACAGATTCTTCATGGATGAAACATGAATAGATTTTTTCACACAGGTCAAACAGATATGGAAAAGTGGATGAGGCCTTAGGGCGCTATTACACAGGTGTTATCAGCCATGGGTAGCACTCACAGTTTACCGCTAATTGCTGGGTTTCACCCTGAACTTGTAACCAGAAACCATGGCAAGTCCATGGTGCGGCCACTGCCGTTTTCAATTTGATCAAGTTGCTGCAACATGTTGCTGAAAAACAACTGACTATGTAGTTCTGTATCACAGCTGTGGCAGTGTTGCCGCGTGTGCCGTTAACTGTATGTTTTTTTATAATGTCTTCGAGTTATGCCCATTAACATTTAGTTCAGTCATCACAGTTATGCAGCAGATTCCATAGTACATAGAAAGTATACTGGAAGTTAGAATACATGATGCCATGTCACTTAATAGCTTCTAAGGCCAGGACTATAGACAGACATCTTGCGTGATAGTTTCTGTAAAATGCACTTGATTGCTGATCAGTTGCAGGGAATTTGCAGTCAATTTTGCAGCAGGGCTAATTTGGCTGCTAACAACAGAAAAGGGAACTGCATACAATTTAAAGGGTTATTCCCATCTCAGACAATGGGGGCATATTGCTAGAATATGCCCCCATTGTCTGATAGGTGCGTGACCTGCACCTATATGGAGAACTGAGCATGCACAGTCGCACTCCATTCATTTCTATGGGGACGCCGAAAATAGCCAAGCTCTGGCTCGGCTATTTCCGTCGGCTCCATAGAAATGAATGGGAGCGGTGGCCGTACACGCGCGGTGAGCTCCCATTTGTTTCTATGGGAGCTCCGCCTGGTGGTGGCCGGACCCTGGTTTCCAGGCACAGCACTCCCCGCTCCGTTATCAATATAGGTGCGGGTCCCAGTGGTGGGACCTGCACCCATCTATGATAGGAATAGCCCTTTAATAGTTTTGGAAATGCACCTAAAACCAGACTAATCCATCTCCAACCAATTTATTTATAGTGACTTGATGCAGATAGGTTTGGAATCATAGAAGCTATAGACAGAGATGGATGAAGAGTAGAAGCTAAGGTCACTTTCACACGGTTAGTATTGCATCAGTATCTGTAAGCCAAAACCATGAGTGGGTCCAAAACACAGAAGACATATTTGTAGGTTCCTCTCCTGGTTTTGGCTTACAAATACTGATGCAAAATACTGACCAAATACTAAACTGTTCTTACAGTATATTGGTAATTTTAATGTGCTGAACACTTGCCTGACTTTCCATATTACTACTTTACAGTAGTAATGATTCATACCATTTTCTCATTTGCCATTAGCCTAAGATAAATACTGGTGTACAGTAACTGCAAAGCACCTCAAACATCAACTGCAGTTTCTAGTCCACTGAATCAGTGTTTTATTTAAAATCAGGTTTTCCATGTGTCAGCATTCTGGATATCTGAAGAAAGGCAAAAATATTCTCCTACAGTACATTATCATACACACTTCAGTAATCTCAGCACTGCAGTATCATATAAAATCTACAGTTTTACAGGCATATAATATCCAAAAATACTGATAGTAAATGTACCATGTATTCTCATCTACTAACCCACCTAAATTTGGTATTTCAACTTCAATCTGCGGTACTTTCATAAATAACTAATAACTATTAACTAATAGGTCTTCCCCTCACTAAACTCTCCCCCTTCAGTCTATCCAGAATGCAGCAGCCAGGTTTATCCCGCTACACCGACGCCTCCACCCTGTGTCAGTCACTTCATTGGTTGCCCATCGACCACAGAATATAGTCATTTCCGTCTACTGCCCTACTCACGCTTTTCATTCTGCCAATGATCTAATATTAACATTCTCCATAATTCAAGACTTTTCTCAAGCTGCACATGCCCTCTGGAATGCACTTCCCCAGACAATCAGGTTAATTCCCAACTTTCTTAGCTTTAAAATGCCTTAAAGACACAATTTCAGGCAGGCTTATCATGTTTGCTAAACTGACTCTTCCCTGTTTACCACCCCCCAACCCTAATTTTGAATTGAATGCCATCTTCTGATTGTAAAGCGCTGTGGAATATGATGGCGCTATATAAAGATTATTATTATTATGTAAGAACGCACATATGTTTGATGCACTATGAAAGGAATTTCTGCTTTTAGTAAAAAATCCTAAGATACACAGATACAACTTTACTGTCTGCAGTTCCAGGAAATCAGTAGGTCTCGTAATTACGAACCTCAGAAAATCCAGCAGAGTTGCTGTATGAGAGCCATACATGGACTGGCTGGAATGAACATTCATCCAGTAACCAGATCAAATTTATGAAGAACCCAGTTCAGAAGAAACCATTAGAAAAGCATTTTATGTCAAGCACCGTAAAGCTGAGTTCACATCTGCGTCAAAGGCTCCATTAGAGACCTCCATTGCAGATCTCCTTAAAAACATGGGGCAAAATAGCAATGCCCTAGTTTGTCCTGTAAATTGCCATACAGACCCCATTACAGTCAACGAGATCTGTCCAGTGCTTTTCGTTATGTTAAGTGCTGTAATGCACTTTCATTATATCCTTTACTCTACACCGCACAGTGGAAATGATGAACACAGCCTAAAACAGAAGGGATAGGACAGAAGACTAAAAAGTATATGACACTGCCAGGACAAGCCGGAGAATGGAATATCACTGAATGCAGTGACAGGGCGCAGGCTGAACAACCCTTTGAAGGCGGCTGTCGGAATACATCTTTTTGTTGGAGTTTTGGTCATGAAATGCTGGTATTTTTACAACCATTTTGTTATGGCAGTGGATTTTGGGACAATTTTATTTTCTTATAGAGGTCTACAGAAAAACATCAGAAACTCCAGCTACTAGACTTTTACATAAAACTTAATGGCCTATCATACATTGGTTGTAATGCACTGTGTGTTTCAGGCTGTATTTAAAGCAGAGCGTGTTCTGTCAGGCTGAGCACCATATATCCCTTGCAGCATGCATAACAAGCGATGGAGTTTATGTTCTGAAAATATCTGACAGTGATTTTCTCCACATAACTAACGTTGTGTGATTGATAAATAGGGCAGTAATTCCTGGGAGCAAAATGAATTAATGATAGTGATGTGCTTGACTGGCGCTGCAGTGATGTACTGTGAATTAGGATGATTTGCCTGTCACAGAAGTGTGTGCAGGCCAGGCCATCTCACTTTATTACATAGCATCAATCCCTTTAATACAGCAAAACAATTTGATCTGTTTAGATGCACAGCACAAAACACTATAAAGTGTGGAAGATGTTTCACCAAATTACATATCAGATTCATTCGATATGGTACGTATATCACATAATTCATCTGCTTTCAGATATACAGCCAGTCAAAGAAAGGATTCTCAGCAGCAATGTCACAGTTCCAGCGGTTCCAAATCATGAATAGGATGGTGTGCTAGCAGTTGACCGCCGTCATCCAGACTGGTGCAAACCAATCTACTGTTATAGAGGAGATGTGAATAAGAATAACCAATCCTCTGTAAGGAAATCTGTCGCCAGGTCTATGCTGCCCTATCTAAGTATAAAGTAGTATCAGAGACTACGGATGAGGGAACTTGTGTTTTACAAGGTCGGGTTTTATTACAACTCCATTATGGATTCCATTACCATGGACCATAACGGAATTCTATGACGGATTGTATAACGCAAGGCCTTTAAGAGGCATTCCGTTTTGCATTCAGTCATAATAGAAGTCTGTGGGCTGCATAACAGATCTGTGTGGTTTCCGTTAAGCAAGAGTCCTCTAATCCCTATCAGAGACCATGATCTCAGCGGTGTGTCATTTGGAAATATAATTTCGGTAAATTACAGTTTACCAGGTGCAGTGTGAGCCAGGAGTACTCTCAATGATATGCATGAGCTGAGGAGCCCACCAAGTTCATAAGCTGCAGGCTTCCCTGAAGGTAAAGAGGAGAAAGCGGTCACTCATTTTATGAAAACCACACAGCTGAAATCAGGTCTGTCACTAATTCGGGTCCAAACACACAACTGTGTCCATTTTGCAGACTGCGCATCCGCAAAACACAGACACCGGCTGTGTGCACTCCGCATCATGGTGCGGACCCACTGAACAGTGTGTTTCCGATTCCATGTGGCTTCCCTACAACAGATAATACATGTCTTATTCTTTGTCATATCTTGCAGATAGTGGACCCATTGAGTGCACGTAGTGGTCTGCAAAACGGACATGGTCGTGTGAATGGGCCCTTATGCTGCCCTTTGATAGAGCAACATAAATCTAGTGACATTCACTTTAAAAAGACTCACCTAAAGAGGTAAATACATCACAATCTATATGCCATGTGCTATATAGGCATTAGAGCCTATGAGAGAAGCACAGGCTCCGATTCACATTACACTAGTCCTCCCCAGTCACTCCCACTTGAAGAGTGTGCACTTGTGCTAATCTATTATTATCATCATCATCATCATCATCTATCTGAAAGTGCTTTTAATTCCACGCTGTACATCTAGGAGGGGATATACATACATAATATAGATGACAGACATGCTGGGATTCTGGAAAGAAAGGAAGTGATATCTGGGCCAAAGAAGTAGATTTCAGTGTCATGAGAGGTGGTATTAAAAGTCATGGCACTCTAAAAGCTGTCCCAGGCAAATTGTATAAATGGAGAAAAGTAGGGAACCAAGGACAGAGCCTTGACGGACACCTATACAGAGAGAGAACATGATGAGGAGGTGGTGTATCAATGGGAAATGCTGAAGGGTCTATTAGTGAGGTATAAGAGAGGGCCACTTCTCTGATGCAGAAGGATGAAAGGGTTTGCAACAGGAGAGAGTGACCGACTGTCAAAGGCAGAGGACATGTCCAGAAGGAGGAGTACACAGTAATGATGTTTAGCTTTGATGAGAGGTGGGAGGACAATTCGAGGGTTAGGGCAGGGATAACTATAATGGTAAGGTTAGGGATGAGATGGGATTGGGTCAAGGTCACAGGTGGCGAGGTGTGATTTGAAGTTTAAGGTGGCATGTTTTTCCTCACTGACGGTGGTAGATTGGGTTATGCAGGAAGATCACTGTGTAGTTGTGTAAAGGGGTTGCCGGGATTGTAGGTTGAATTTTTCTCAGATGTCAATTTTATGTTTGAAATATGAAGCAAAGCCTTAGGTTGAGATGAGGGGTAGGGGGGAGGGTGCAGAGGGGGACAGAATAGAGCTATTGAACAATTGTTTAGCACTGTTGGAAAGAGATGATATAAGAATAAGAGTAGTAAAGTAGTTCTATTTAGAAGAGTCGAGTGCATACTTAAAGTTGAGAACAGCTTGTTTGCAGGTGATGAAGTCTTCTTTGAAGTGGGTTTTCTCCAGTGCTTGTTCTGCAACTCTGCAAGTTTTGTGTCTGGTGTGCATGCCAGGGTTGTCAATTGATTTGACGGGTTCTGATGTGTGTGAGAGGGATGACTGAGTTAAAAGTTGAATTAATTATGGTGTTGCAGAAGCCAGTAGCTGTGTCAACGTCATGAAGGGAAGATATGGTGGACAGCGGTGGGAAAGTGTTTGAATAGAAAGCTGTTTCAGCTTCCAACAATGGTGTGCTACTTCATGGACTGCAGGGGAATTTGAAGAGTGAATGGTTGAGAATGCAAGAAGATTGTGGTCAGAGAGGGGGAGAGGAGAATGTGAGAGGTTAGATAGGGAGCAAAGGTGGTTGAAGTCAAGGTCTTATTTGTGTCCATCTCTGTGGGTGGCTGTGGAGGACCATTGTGTGAGGCCAAGGGAGGAAGTGGAGGCAGGTGAGTTGCCTGTGTCAATCGGGATGTTGAAATGGCTCATGATGATGGTGGAAATATTGGCTGAGACGAAATGTAGGAGCTACCTATTGAAGTGATCAAAATAGGCAGTAGCAGCACCTGGTGGATGGTAGATGTTGACTACTTGGAGGGAGAGTAGATGCAGACAGAGTGAACTTCAAAAGAAAGGAAGTTAAGGAAGGGTGGAGATGAGTTGAAGGTATTACTAAATATATATATACATATACACACACACACCTCCCCCCTTAAAAAAACAACAAAAAACTATAGAAGGACATCTGTCCTGCTAGACGCAGTACTACAACACACAGTATAGTGCCACTGAGAACATTATGGTTGCAATATTCAAAGTGGTGGAACCAACAGAGACATCAATTGGAAACTTCTACAGGAAAAAAATTCACACAAATCCAAAACATGTTATTCCAGTGCAAGGAACTGAACATGTACTGAACTACAGTCTGTGAAATATGTGTAAAATTCAATAGCCTTTGCTGTAGTCCTTGTATACACAATTGTCAAACAGTTCAAGTGCTCACACTTGTAACTTGTATTTGATTTCCGTTGCATCTAGTTATCAGACATCCTCTTGGCGAGGATTAATATGCTGTAATCAGAGCTGACAAATGTACGTGTTTCCAGATGGCCTGGCTAAAACTAGAAATCAACATAGCCTGTTGTTGCGATACACACATTTTTCAACATCAAAAGACAAGCAAATCCGCTTCCAGAAGCAGAAAGAAGAATATTCATCTGCCTAAAGCAAACACGTTCTTTCCACATTTGAGTGATTAAATGCCTGCTAGTGCTTGAAACCAATATTCAGGACGTAGCATTGCTTAATATAGATAATGTTATTCAGAGGAAAAAGATGATCTGAAAGAAATATGTTTTAGATGTGTCATGATATTCCTACTGGGTTGTATGTTTATGTCGTATCGTCAACTTTTGTATTATTAATAATGTGTTTGGGGGTAAAAAAAAAAATGCCATAATAATGCCATGTATACCTGAGAAAAGAGCCATGTATAAACAGTTACAGGTTTGCAGTATTTTACCTTTTCATATTTTTATATAATAAGAAACCAACATATGCATTGTCACCTCTCCATGCACAGCAGCCACAACACCAGCCAGACTGGAATTCAAAGGACCCTAATTCTGGAAGCAGGGGATGTCTGATTGACAGGGGTCCAACCTCTGAGGTCTTCTCTGATCAGGAGTACAGGGGTCTTGTGTTCCCTGTTTGAATGAAGCAGTGGTTACTCATGTGTGCTGCCACTCCATTCACCTCTATGGACTGCTGATGATAGCTGAGTACAAGTGCTTGGCTATCTTCAGCACCATGGAGTTCAATGGAGCTGCACTGTGTATGTGTGACTGCTGCTCCATTCAATCAGAGGAACACAGGGCCCCCCGCTGTCATGAGTGGTGGTAGCCCAAGTCGTCAGATGCCAATGATCAGACAATAAGTGTTTGTAATGGAACAACCCCTTTATGAAAACTTGTATAGCTTTAAAGGGGTTCTGCAGTTCTATAAAACTGATGATCTATCCTCTGGATAGACCATCAGCCTCTGATCTCGGGCGGTCCAACACCCAGGACCCCGCCGATCAGCTGTTAGAGAAGGCAGCGGCGCTGCAGGAGCAACGCAGCCTTTTCTGTGTTTACCGCAGGCCAGTGACTTCAAGACTAGTATCACTGGCCTGGGCGGGGCTAAGCTCTGTTCACTTGAATGTAGCTTAGCCCCGCCCAGGCCAGTGATACTAGTCGTGACGTCACTGGGCCTGCGGTAAACACAGAGAAGGCCGTAGCGCTCCGACAGCGCCGCTGCCTTCTCAGACAGCTGATCGGCGGGGGTCCTGGGTGTCAGACCGCCCACGATCAGAGGCTGGTGATCTATCCAGAGGATAGATCATCAGTTTTATAGAACTGCAGGACCCCTTTAAATGTACTTTGCACAGAGTATACAGTAACTCCAAGCTGTATGGACAGGGTATACTGTTTGTCAAAGTAGAAATTATTACTGAGCCATATTCTAATCATTAACCTGTATATGTATCCGCTGTAATTGTAAGTATCAACATGTTACATAACTTATTTAATAGAAACTAGACATCCAAATAAAATATCTAGCATTTTAAGCCAAATACAATATCAAATAACTCACCCCTGGTCTTGGTAGGGAAAGATATGCACGCTTGTCTCCTGCCAAAATAGAATGAAAGTTACTGGTTTTCTACTGTGAATTAAGTATGCCTTTCCTATTCATACCTACGCTTCTTACAAAAAAAACATACAATACCATATTGACAGGCTAAACTGTTCAAGACAACGGAGCAGATGTATTCATTTTGTCCAATATTTAGACCATGTGAGGCACATTTATCAAATTATTTATGCTATTATTGTGGCTTAAAGTAGCAAATTATGGTGAATGCCAAATTTGTGCCATAAAAGGGAGCTATTAGTGGGATGGCGTGTCCCAACAGATTTACAATCGTTGCTGCAGCTCATAGATAGTGTAAATTCCAATTTCAGGTGTACAGACTGCCATGAGATGCGGCAAATTCATTAAGAAGCTTGTGCCTCAATATATTTGGGGCATTTTGTGCTCATGGGCTTTACGCTAAGGGCCGATTCAAACAACTGTATTTGGCCCAGGAAACACGATCTGTGTGTTTGCTGCATCTCCTGGGCTGACAGCGGCTCCCCTGACCAAAACTAACTGAATCATAGTAACCTTATGATACAGTCAGTTTGTATATGATCGCAGGGATATTAAATAGTACTCACCTCATGTTAGTACACTGCAGTAGCCCCACGATCAGAGCCTGATTGTACCATAAATTACTATGATGCAGCCAGTCCAGGTCAGGAGAGCTGCGGTTGGCCAGAGAGATGTGGCAAACACATGAACCTATGAATTAGTATATCTGCCCCACAGTTTAGACTAGACAGTCTAAAAATGTTCCAGATTTATCAAAGTGGTAGATGATGGATGACAAATGTGGTGCACCTTTAGACTGTCTAGTCAATGTTTATACCACCCATTAGTTGGTTTACTTTGCACAATAATTTTCTCCCAGTTGGGGCAAAGCAAGTATGCCAGGTTTTCTTTGCAAATTAATCCAGAATGCTGATGCATTTTGATTAGCAAATCTCCACACAGTGTGTAATGTGCTGAGCTACATGAGCTGGAGACACCAGTCAGTCAGACCCACTGGCTGTAACTACTCTGAGTTCTGTAAAAATACACTGTAATGCAACAGTAACCCAAAGCATCTTCCCAAGCGTTCCCCAATGTGCTGAATGGCCTTCCTCATCGTTACAGGTTTTCAGACTTAAGTGTGGCACCAGACTGACAACAACTGCAAGAAAAAACTTTTTGGTGATTGAAGTTGCTTTAGATCTAGGCTACTAAATAAGCAACTCCTCTTCTCAGCAGTTGTTTCAGATCTGTTGAAATACAGGACATTAAAGATGGCAGTAGTTACGTTGTATCTTACTAGAATATAACATGCCAATTTCATTTGTAGTTTTTGTTTTATTTTTTATGCCAACTATGAAATAATTAGCATCAATTATAATCATCAGGACATTTTGTAAGAGAAAGTAAATAGGAGTCATTTGAGGCTCTGTCAAGCTCTCATGAGATGGAATGAAGTACATTGGAGGCACGGCTGTTCAGATACTAGCTTACCATTGTGCTGAACTCTGTTAAAAGTAGTTGCAGTATTAATTTATATTTCGCTCATTCACAGTTTCCCTATGCAGAGATGTGAAAATGTAAGAATAATTTACGCTCTCCAAAATAATTGCATTCTAATAAGAGAACATAATTCTACATGACAAATAATCACCGGGTTGAAGTACTTCATGTGAAGTGATTGCGCTGGCAGTCACGTATTTTTATTTAAATCGGACGTGTCGGCATTTTCTTGAAATATGAGAACACAAAATCCATCTGGACACCTTTGACATGGAAAAAATGATTTTAAATACACTAAATAGCCACTTTAGCGACAGCCAAGTAGTAGTATTGTGGACCTCCTTTGGCCTTCAGAACTGCAGCAATTCATCATGGCATAGATTCTACTAGGTCTGGAGAAGGTTTTAAAGAAATATTGACCCATGTAGACAGAGTAACTTCTGGCGCATGCTACAAATAAGATGGAAGCACTGACATATTCTGAATAGACCATTCTAGCTCATCCCAGAGATGATCTATAGGATCAGGATCTGCAAACTGTGAAGGCCAAGAAGATAGTAAAACTTGCTGTCATGCTTCTGGAACCAATCCACGACTATAGGGCCCTTGTGGAATGGTACATTATCCTGCTGAAAGTGTCCATTTGTGATAGTGTAAACAGCTACCATGAACTTGGTCAGCCACACTTCTTAAATAAGCACTACTGCCCAAATGTCCATCCAAAGGTATCAGACCCAGGGTGTTCCAAAAAACATTCTCCACACCATTACTCCGCCTCCAACAGCCTGAACTGTTGACACCTGACAGTAATAATTCAATTCATGCTGCTCCAAATTCTGACCTTCCCATCAGCATGGTCCAACAGAAATTTGGATTCATCTCACTAGGCAATGTTTTTCCACCACTCAGTGGTCCAATTTTTGTGTTCTTTTGCCCACTTGCCTCTCTGTTTCCCTTAGACACCAATGACACTCAAACTAGTCGTCTGCAGTTACACACCTCCTGTGCTAAGGAACAATGAGTTGTGCATTCAGACACAGTTGGATGACTAGCCTCTAGAGATGAGCGAGCAGTGCTCGTTACGAGCACTGTAACGCTCGGGTCCCGTGTGAAATGCCCGCAGGCATTGCGGATCCGTCCTCATCTGCATGTAAGTCAATGAGGACGGATCGTTTGGTACGACACTCATACCAAACGGTTCCGTCCTCACCCGTCTTAAAGTCAGTGGGGACGGAACCGTTTGGTATGAGTGTCATACCAAACGATCCGTCCTCATTGACTTACATGCAGATGAGGAGGGATCCGCAATGCCTGCGGGCATTTCACACGGGACCGGAGCGTTACAGTGCTCGTAACGAGCACTGCTCGCTCATCTCTACTAGCCTCTATTCAGTTGCAATGTCTTTCGGTATTGCCTGTTCATTATAATTATTCTTGACAACTTCCTGTAACATCATTTTTTTTGACTATGCTGGATGCTTTTCCCTGACCAAGTCATTCTCGGTATACTTTACACCGTGGCACAAGAAAACCCCAGGAGGTTGGCAGTTTAATATACTGGCCCCAGTTAGTCTAGCACCAATGACTATGCCTCATTTGAAGTTGGTCAGATTGCTCAATTTTCCCATTGTATAGCGGATTCACATTAAAACTGATCCACGCAAACTTGTTCATGTTGTTTTATACTGCACTTATACACCAGTAAATGTCTGGCAGCCGTCTCTAACATCATGTCCTCTGTATCTAAAACTAAGCCTCTCTAAAACTGAACTTCTTGTCTTTCCCCCATCTGCTAACCCACCTAATCTTGATATTTCAATCTCGGTCTGTGGCACTATCATAACTCCGGTGCAACATGCCCGCTGTCTTGGGGCCACATTTGACTCTGATCTTTCCTTTGTTCCCCATATTCAATCACTTACATGCTTTTGTTGTCTGTACCACAAGAATATCACCAGAATCCGCCCTTTTCTTACTGTTGAAACAGCAAAAACTCTTGTTGTTGCCTTTATTAATTTTCATCTTGACTACAGCAACGCATTACCAATCAGTCTCCCACTCTCTCTAAACTCTCCCCCCCCCCTTCAGTCTGCCCTAAATGCTGCAGGCCAGGCTCATCTATCCATTCACACGCTACACCGATGCTACTAGTCTATGCCAGTCACTTCACTGGTTGCCCATCCACCACAGAATACAGTTCAAACTTCTTACCCTTACCCACAAAGCTCTCCACAGTGCTGCACCACCATACATCTCCTCCCTTATCTCCGTCTACCACCCTACTCATGCTCTCCGTTCTGTTAGCGACCTTAGATTAATATCCTCCATAATTTGTACCTCTCACTCCCGTCTTCAAGACTTTTCTCAAGATGCACCCAATCTCTGGAATGCTCTGCCCCTGAATATTAGATCAATGCACAACTTCCCTACCTTCAAACATGCCTTAAAAACACATCTTTTCAGGCATGCTTATCAAGCTTCCTAAAAGTACCTCTCCCCCACCAACTCCTCTAGCCTGAACTCAATCCTCTAACAGTCCCAAACCCAAAGGAGATTGGCCGGCATCACTCCACGTTCAGTACAATTATGGCTCGAATCCTACTTATCACAATTAACTACCTTATGTGTCACCCCCAATTCCTCATAGATTGTAAGCTCTAGTGAACAGGGCCCTGACTCCTAGTGTTTCGGTTGTATTTTAGCCAGTTACTTTTGTTTTCTACATGAACCCTATGAATTTGTAAAGCGCTGCGGAATATGGTGGCGCTATATAAATAAATATTATTATTATTATTATACTGCACTTCAGGGTAACATGTCTAATTTCCATACAGGCAAGCTCCAATTGTGAATGAGCAACTGTCCTTAATAAAGTGGTCATTCACAGTATGTGAGTGGATTCCTTAAACAATAGGAGTTGCACTACAGATTCAACCTGGAGTCTTTATTCATTTTCAGACCTTCTGATATTCACTTTGCAATCTACTCTTCGTTTCAGAATTTTCTCATGTGGGCATGTCCCTCCCAGTAAAAACTGGTTTATTGCTCTCATTAAGAGAAATAAAATAAGAGGGTACAATACTTTTTAACCCTTTCTCGACCTCCACCGCACAAGCATGGCAGAAATCCAGTCTTTAAAAATGGTGCCAGCTCATAGTTGCCGGGTTAGTGTCTGCGATCTGCAATAATGAGAGAGCTGAAAACTTGTAAGCATGGTGCTTTCAAGCCTAGAATGGCACCCCCACACACCCATTGGTGGAGCTGTTGATTTGCTGTGAAAGGCCTAAGCCTGCTGTAGACCATCACACCTTTCACAGTATATTCCAATGTAGGCCTGCAGGTGGCAGGACTGCATTGGAATACAGTAGTCCCTTAAGTTACAAAATTAATTGGTTCCGGGACGACCATTGTATGCTGAGACCATTGTAACTTGAGTCCATAACTCTATGGAAAACTAGTAATTAGTTCCATGCTCTAAAATAATATCCCAAAATATGAAAAAATTAAGATTTAAGAAAAAAAGGCAGATAACTAAGACAGACAAAGCAAGTCCTTACATATAACAGTCAGGAATAGATCCTGGAAGCGGTTAAGCTACTTTCACACTTGCGTTGTTAATTCAGGTACTGAGATCCGGCAGAGGATCTCTATACCTTAATTAAACTGATCTGTTTTGATTTTGCACATCAGGATGCATCAGTTCAGTTAGGATGCAGTTGTGTGATATCAAAACTGAAAAAAACGGATCAGTCACTAAATACATTGAAAGTCAATGGGTGATGGATCCGGTTTTTTAGTCTCCCAAAAAAAACTGATCCATCACCATTGACTTACATTGGTTTCAGTACCTTATCAGTTTCTTTCAGTTTTTATGACCGGACACAAAATTAGGCTATTTTCACACCTGCGGCACAGGGCTCCAGGAGGCTGTTCCAGTGGGTGAACAGCCTGCCGTATCCGTGCTGCCGCACGTGTGGGGCTGGGACTACGCTCCGGCCCCATTCACTGTAATGGGGGCGGGCCGCGGAGCCGGCCGCAGCACATGTTGTATTTTCGTTCCGGCCACCTCTCGGCAGGGGTTGCCGGATCCGCGGCCCGCCCCCATTACAGTGAATTGGGCCGGAGCCCTGTGCCGTAGGTGTGAAAGGGGCCTTACAGCTTGCTGCGGTTTTGTGTCAGCTCACAAAACTGAAAGCTGCCAGAACTGAAGACATCCTGATGCATCCTGAACGGATCTCTTTCCATTCAGAATGCATGGGGACAAAACTGATCAGACCACAACGCAAGTGTGAAAGTAGCCTTATTCACATTCTGTGATGAAGACAGGAGATTTTTCAGGGTCCTCTGTAGCACACAGTGCTCCAGAAAAATTTAAAAATATAAAAAAAAAAAAAAAATCAACTCCCTTTTCTCAGAATAAAAGTAAGCAATAAAAAGATCAACATCATAGTCAAACATTATTTTCACTTGAGGTAAATGCAAGTAGCACAGATCAATTGCTGCTGTCTCTTTCCAGCTCCTAGAGGCAGCAACAATAAACTTATCCCCATTCAGAAGGAAAGGAATGGTGAAATATATCACACCAGAATTAGGTAAAATGTGCTTTATTCACTCACAAACAAGACACATCAATAAAACCATAAAAAGAGCGGCATGCCTAGTAAACTTGCGCGACCCTGGGTTTCACTACATAACCGACTTCTTCTGGAACATGCCCCACAAGAAAAGTTGACTGCTGCTGCCTCTAGGAGCTTGAAGAAGCAGGGAGTGTCCATGGACCTACAGGTACCAGCTAGTTCTTCACGTCAGTTCAAGAATGAGCTCTGCTACTTGCATTTACCCCAAGTAAAGATAAGTGACTATTTAAATGACTTAACTGAATGACTTATGACTGAAAGCATTTGTAAAAGTATTTCTTGTTGGACTGGTTGTTGTTTTTATTGTTTGCACAGTAGTGTTGAGTGGTGATATTTAACCAAGTTGCATATTGACAGTGTGACTGACCTTTATTATCACCTGCTCCAGTAGTGTATACACTCATATTGAGTGCCTATAGTTTATTATTGTGTAATTTCGCGTCTAGTAAGCAAATTAACGATATAAAAATTCAGTGCAAAGGTGTTCATAGTGGTGGTTACCATTGATTTATATTTCTATCAATTTAACGCAAAAAGATGTTACTGTACGTTGTTCGCGAGCATGGGAAGCATGGAGATGGCTCGTGAGGTTCAAAGTCTGGAAGTCTTTGAAGCACTAGTTTGTTACAACCCTTTCAGCTTTAGTCCCTTTCCCTGGATTGACATGGCTCATCTAGTGCCTGCTGCTCTCAAAGAGCTGAGAACTGTATTCTCTTGCCCGCACTGTAATTAATTGGCCTTAGCGCTTGCTCCGTGTTTCCCCTGCTGTGCACCAAGCAGCAAAAATTCAAACTGAGCAAGTACTGAGACCTGTCATCTTGTGCCCTGTATTTTCCGGTCTCAAGAGACATAGCACAGGCATGAGATTAGAGGTCTTTGGGCTTGCTCAGTTTAAATTGGATAGGCTTGGATAGTCATAATAAGGGTTCATGCACATGTCCATTGTTTTTGCCGCATCTGATCTTCATTTTTTACGGGTCGGATGCGGACCCATTCACTTCAGTGGGGCCACAAAAGATGCAGACAGCACACCATGCACAAAAAAATAGAACATATCCTATTCTTGTTCGTATTATGGACATGGATAGGACAGTTCTAAAGAGTGCCCTACATTCCATTCCGCAAAATGCAGAACGCACATGGACGGTATCATTATTTTGCGGATCTGCAATTTGTGGACCAAAAAAATGGTTAGGGCCGTGTGTATGAGCCCTAAGGGTATCATTTTTACCAGTATGATCAACTCTTCCAAGCTGTATGCCTGCTTTAATAGAGTTCATCATGTTGAGATATGCTCTTCAATGGTATCACAGACAAGCCCAGAAATTTGCTACATATCCAAAAGAACCTAATGCAGCACATCAGTGACTTCAGAGAAAACGTCTCCTTTATTGTAGAAAATGTAAAAACAGTTTACACACTGTCCTGACAGTAACCATCTGCGTTTTGGGTTTAAAAATTCTTAAACATGGCAACTCTCTCTTGCTGTTTAAGGGTACTTCCACACATGTTTGAAAAATACAGCAAAAAAAGTCTGCTTTGGTTTTTGCAGCAGTTTCACAGCAAAAAAACCACATGTATTACATTTTGTTTTTTGCAGCAGAAATGGCTGGGGACTTCACCCTCTCCATTGCAAAGAGTGAAATTCAAAGGGGAGATCTGCAGCATAAATTGACATCATGCAGATTTCAAATCACACATCCAATTTATGCTTCGGTTTTCGTACACAGTATATGGATTAGATTTCTTAAAATCTCACCCACTTGGCTGGTATAGTACAATGTCGCAGATTTGCTGCATGAAAATCTGCAATTCCAAATCTGCAGTGAAAATACTGTACCCTAAAGCGTATGTTCGGACATTTGTGGAACATACATTTCCTCTCTCTACAATGCCATATACTACATAGGAAGTTTCAGCAAATCCATTGTGTGAACTGTACAGAGAGAGAGCACAAGGCCACTGAGTCTGAGTCTGAAGCCAGACAAATCCTGGGGATTCTTCTTTGTACGGATGTAGCAAGAAGTATTGCTGACATCAAATAGGACGGTGATAAAACAAGGTATTTGTGCTGAGTGAAACACATTTCAAATTCTAATCAGAATCTCTCTCAAGCATAAAGTTTTTATCACAAGGTAATGTGAAGACAAAGACGACATTGTCAGATCATTTGAGCAAGAGCTACTTGGGATTAAAGTGATGCTGAAATGGAAATCGGAGGCACAAATATACTCAACCAGTATGAAAATGCTACCACATACAAGCCCTTGTAGCCAACATAAAAGGCTCTGTACCTCGGACCAGTCCAAGACCATTTACTGGCCACAGAACTAGTTGCTACAGGCCTTAATGTGGAACCAGCAACTATTAGGCAGTGTAATGGACCATTTTTGTGTTCTTGGTTCCTAAGAGCTGACATCATTAACAGTGGCAACAAAGATTACTAGATTCAGGAACTGGAGCACATAATGTGTGAGAAATAGACAGTAAATGTATTATGGACCACTGAGCACTGGTTGCTGAATATTTCAGAGATCATCAGCTATTACATTTACCGCCTCCGAGGGCACTGTGTAATGCTTAATTCCTCCTGTGGTGGCGCTGCAGGTAAAGTGAGCAATTATAATTACAAACTCTGGTAGGCAGACAAATTTCTTACCTCGTCTTCCCTCAAACACATCATTGATTTCCCGCACTAAAATGGACATATCACTCAGCTGAGACTCCCAGGCTTCACAAAAAACATCCAAGTTTTCCTTAGCAATCTTACTGGTTGGATGTAAAGCTAATGTTTCTGCTGCTGACACAATCTAGAAATTACAAAATGTGGGAAAGTCAAAAAATAAATACACATACATTATGAGCATTAACCTCTTCTAAACGAGGCCAGTTTTAATGTTTTCATTCTTTCCAAGAGCCATTACTGTTTCACTTTTCTGTTCACATAGCTGTATGAGGGCTTGTTTCCTGCAGGAAAACATGTGTCTTAATAGCACTATACCAATTTTCTGCACTATTCTATGGGTCAATACAATGTAATACCAAACAAGTTTTTATTATATTTTACTACAAAAAAAAAATAAAAGTATTTGAAAAATGTATTTTATTCCCCATCACCATATTTTGACACCCATAACTTTAGTTTTTATTGTTTAATTTGATATATAAAATTGGGAAAGGGGGTGATTTGAAATTTGAATTCTTTTGCATTGTCCCTAGGGGACTTCAACATGTAATCATTGTTAGATAAAAACAAAAAGACAAGTCATGTTCAACTTTTCTCATTTGATCGTTTATACCATAGACTGCAATAGCACACTATGTTCACATGCTTCTTATTAAGCTCTCCTGCAAGCAGGGTTTGATAGGCAGTTTCCTATGACAGGCTTGGGAGTCTTCATAAGGCCTCCCACAGACACTGGTTGGCAACCTGTGATTTCACCGCAGGGGTGCCGATCAGACGTCTGACTGAGCCCCTCCCTTTGACTAACCTCTCTATCATATAATAAGGAAGGTTTTCCACTGTGCAATCTGCTTCCTATTAGTTAAAGTGGCATATTGGTACACAAAAATGGCTCTAATTTTGAGTATTCTGTACAAAGAAAAATCCTCCCTCAATATATAGTAAATTACATCTTTTCAGTAGTTTCCGACATAATCACTCTTCACTTACAGGTCCAGAATATGTTGTTTATAAGTTGTTACCTAGGGATATGACCTATTAGCTTGCTGGTCGTGCATGCTCAGTTCCAGTACAAGGAGTTATAGAAGACTATAACTGGGAACTAATGTGAGAGGCTCAGAAGAGAGCTGGGCACAATATGAGATGCACAAAAGGATGGGGACTTGCCTGAGGAATACAGGGGAAGGAAAACAGTTTGGAATAAAGGCTAGCGATGCATGAAGGGAACTGTAGTCCGCTATGAATATGGGAGCTGAAACCAAGACGACTTTTGTACTCCTGATTTAAAAAAAGGTGATTATACAGGTTTAGTATGTTATGTTAGTGTTGTAGTGTTCCTCTGTGTGTAATGATCCTGCAGCCTTCTTTCAAGTTTCTTGTACATACACCAGAATATCCTGTTAATACGTAGAGAAAAGTATGGAATTTGTAAAATGTACGTGTATACATTTGTACAACTCTGTTTAAATGTAGGAAGTTCATAGGGAAGGTTTAAAACTTTTTATTTTTTACTAAACTAACTAAAAAAAAGGAACTGAAAATATATTTGTTTGTATATACGGTACCACTCATTAACTTCAATGTAAAAAAATTCTTTGGCTACAGAATTTTTTGCAGGACAGAATAACATAGTAGGCTATGCTATTATGTCCTGTCCCATAAATCTTTCTCCTGTTTGCTTAAAACTATCCGAGTCCAGGCTGTAAATCCCCTGAACTTTCAGTTGTTCCAACTGTAAATAGAGATACGATTCTTTAATATTAAACCAAAAAAAAATCCCTCTTAGTCTCCAAATGGCAATTAGAACTAAGAAGCAAAAACAAAAAAAAACTCAATGTTTTTCCTGAGAGGAGAGTTAAGTGCCTACGTATAATGCAGATACAATAGACAATAAATATCAGGTAACACTGAAATATCCACCTTATTGTCCTCTTCAGGGCAAGAGACGAGCTGATGAGTTAATAAAACTTGCCTTTAGGCTAGGCCACATTTGTGCATCATACATCGTGTGCCAGCTCTTGGGCTCCAGTTACACGTTTCTTCTCATTAAAAACATTTCAGCTAAGATTTGCTTTGGCATTGACTCTCACTAGTAAAATACTTAATTATCTGCAAATTCTTTCATTGTTTAGTCAAACTGATGCATAAATAAAGATGTTTTTCATTCTTGACTCTTCCTAATTAGATTTTCTTTGCAGTCGGTAATGACTGCGATGTCACCTCATTAACAGTTCACTTACTTTTTATTTTCCCATAAAATGTTAAAAGAGCAGTATTTCATAGCTTTCCATACCTGAGGACCAGTCACCTGAAACGTATCCTCTGCATGAATACATGTGATTTCCAAAGGTTCTGTGCCCGAAACATGTCTCAACAGCCGACAAGTCTACAAGCAGATGCAGAAATTCCTTAGTAATGAAAAATGTCTATGCACTATGCCGTATGAAAAGGCAAGACAAAAAGAATTGTTATAGCTTCAGGATATAATTGTTTCACTCCCATCATCTACAGTGGTATCTTCAACTGTCTGGAGCATAACAGAAACAATATCATCTTATAGCTACAGTTTGTTCCAAGTGTCAACGTGAACAAAAGTGCAATGTTACAGTTGGAAATTAAACCAAATACCTTGGTGTCATACCTTGAATTTCTTATACTGGTGACTGCACACTTAATGGGGTTGTCCCATGAAAAAAATTCTACAGTTTTCAAACCAACACCTGGATAGGAATACTTTTGTAACAGCATGTAATTAAAATAGCTATTGAGTAAGGCCTCATGCACACGGCCGTACCTCGGCCATTCTGTGCATTGGGGAATCGCAGACAGATCCAGAGCCATACAACTTAAATGGGTCCATAATCAGTCCACACCACATAAAAAAATAGAACATATTCTATTTTTTGCGGTGCGGAGACATGGACAGAAACCCCACGGAAGCATTCAAGTGAATGGGTCCGCATCCGTGATATGGTGAGCACAAGGCTGGTGCCTGCATACTGCAGACCCGCTGTTTGCAGGCCGCAATATGGGTACGGCGGGCAACAGCCGTGTGCATGAGGCCTTGTTCAATAAAATGTATCTGTATAGCACCACCTGCTGTTTGTTTTTCTTATTTCTTTGACCTGCTCACTTAAACGGCCACACATGCTGAGTTTCATCCTTCAACTGCCCCCTGATGTGTGTTAGGGAGAGAGCTGCAGCAGAAAAGACACGCCCCCTGAGCTGCAGCAGAAAAGACACGCCCCCTGAGCTGCCAGCTTGATATAAATCTAGCAGAGAAATGAATTTGGATATCTCTGGAGATACAGGGCGGGTTCTGCCAATACACATCTAATGCTTTATACTAGGACAATTGTCTTGTCATAAAAAGGCTGGTGACTGCTTCCCTTCAAGAAAAAAGGGGTAGATGCACTCATAGGGCCTTATCTCACAAATAGCAGATTTACTAAGACTAGCATTTCATATGGCAGTCTTAGTAAAAAGGCCACTTGAGTAAGATGCAGCACATTAAAAGGCACAGGCCTCTTATTAACTTGGTGTATCTTCTGATGCTTCTGCATGCTCCAGAAATTCAAACCTACGACAGGTGTACGTTTCAGCTTGTGTACATTTGAACTATAATTATGCCACATTCTTGCATGAATTATGGTAAATCTGACAAACGGTGGCTGTCCCGCCCCTTCCCTTTTTGTGGAAAGACATGCAACACGTATGTGTAGCAAAATATGTTGAAAATATACTGTGTGTTAAATTCTGCATCTTTTTAAGTCTACGTGTGGGATTATACAGCGACATGTGTTGCGCAACATTGAACCTAATGATTGTCAATGGTATTGCAGTGCGACTGCAACACACAAAAAAAATCAAGATCTGTTGGATTTTGTGTTGCAGGATACACACAACTTCTACTCCATTGACGTTAATGCAAGTTGTGTGCGTTGTGACAATTATCACAACCACTTTTTTCTTTGTAGGTCCTGATTTCCCTGGCACAGCCAGAGCATGTGTCTGATTTATGCCGCGACGCAGGCCTTGTCATAGATTTGGCACATCCTCCAGTAGGCCATGCAGCATGCTAAAATCTACTGCATCCGCCTAGTGGTCATACATTTCTATCTTTATTCATGCCAGAATACTGGTGTGAATGAAGATAAATGAGCAGGGCCCGCTGGCGCCACTCACATACCCCCTTTTCAGAAAAGTGACCTGGGGGGAATGTTTCATTCCCCTCTATGTGCTTTCTCTACAAGCACATATCATGATGAGTTCATGGAAAATAGGACTGTTTTAATCCCATACATAGCATAAGCAGGTTTACTGGTACATGTGAACACATTCCAACTGTACACACATACATAAAAACAGTTAAAATTAAAGTGAAAAAAAAAACTCACTTCTACAAGTTGTTCTTTCTGCTCTGATAACTTGCAGGTATACTCTGCCACTGCTTCCAGGTTTCCTTCTGCTCCAGCAATTTTCAGTGCTTTTAGGACAATGTGATCAGCATGGTATTTTAGCAAGTCAGATGCAAGTGTTGTAGCAGCACTGTGAAGCTGAAAATAAACATTATTGTTACCAGATATATAAGTATACATCTAGTCAGAGGTGAGACTTGAAGCTCATGGACCTCAATGTGCAACAGACACCCCCCCCCCCCTCCACACCAAACATGTACCATTTAGAATACTAGAGTCCTCTAATGTGACAAAGTTGCAAGTGCAGATGTGACTGCTCCCTCTTCCTCCCTTATAGCAATACATATACAGTATTATGGTCCGCTACACCAGGTGTAAAAAAGTCTCGTGCACCTAATCATGATAATTCGGTGCATCCTCGGGCAGGGCAAAGGATATCAAAGACTGATCTTTGATAAATAATCCCTTTTGTTTCAATGAATCGATTATAAGGGTATACTGGAACAGTTTTGGTTAGTGGTTTTGCACTAAAGTTTAGGATGTATTTATAGTACTGCTTTATCCACAAAGCCCCAACAAAGAAGCCAACTAAACAATCCGTTAGGTCTAAGCTTTATTTTATACAGAGTATAAATAAATGTGTAAAGTGATTGCATGAGTGAAAGCTATATCCAAATTCTGACAGGACGGAGATTTCTCTTTCCGGTGTACACTGGCCTATATTTATCTCCTGAGTTATACAGCTAACGAATGGCATTTGTTTCCTGCTTGGATCTGGCAATGCAAAATATGTGTTTAGCAAAACTGGATCTATTCTGGGCTGACATATCTGCTATGCAATAATACATCCACACTGTTCTCCTGGCAGCTAATGGTATGGCTTTCTACAGATACACTCTGTGATAGACTCCTGTGATGCATGAATACTTCATTTATGTTTGTTAGTGTACCAGTTATCAGTGTTACTCTATGGGCCATCTGAAATCCCCCCCCAAAAAAAAAAAAAACCAGTGTAGGGAGATACATTAAAGAAGTTGTCCAAGATTTTGATAATGATGGCGTATCCTTATGAGCACTGCGGCCTCCTCACAAACAACTGATCGGCGGGAGTGCTGGGTGTCAGACCCCCAGTGATCAGATTTTGATGACCTATCCTGAGGATAGGAAAGTCGTCCAGGGGAGAGCAGCACTACGTTTACCTCAATAGGCGTTGTCCAAATAATAGTCCTCCAGGGAAAGATGGGTGCAGGCAGTGTCTGGCCTATGGTCCCAGACAATAAAGTTTGGAAATAGCGAAACTGCAGCCCTCCTTCAATTCTACCCTGAGGATAGGTCATCAATATAAAACCCCTGCACAACCCCTTTAATGTACTACTGTAAGGAGAATAACAGTGCAAAGAGATGTTAATCACTGAGGAATGGGTGTGATTACAGCAATAATTCTGCACTGTTCCGATGACTTTAAGTAATCCATTTGCATGCAGCATGCCATTATTAAGTTTTTTCAGCAAAAAGGCCGACCTAACAGAGGGTATGGTTGGAATACTGTCTCACAGAACTATTCCCTTGGTTCCAGTTATGAAAAGGATGATGACAGCTCAGCTCAGGCTGTGGGAAAAGTACTTAAAGGGTTTCTGTCATCAGGATTTACCATAGTAAACCGAGTGTCATTTGCAATGTGCAAATGACACCTGATGACAGATCTGTATTTTTTATACTCCTCAGTAAAGTAGTTTTTGTGAAAATTCCGTTTTTATAATATGTAAATTACCTCCCCTAGGTGCAGTAGGCGTGAACCCTGCACCTAGTAGCGGCCGTCATTCCTCCTCCGAACCCTCCTCCGTAGCTTGATTGACAGGGCCAGGCAGCCAGCTCTTTCGGCTCCCGGCCCTATTCGAGTTCCAAATCCCGCGCCTGCGCATTGCAATCAGCAATGCGGGCGCATTGAGGAAGCCGGGCGCCGGCGGCTCAACGCGCGGATTGCTGATCGCAGTGCGCAGGCGCGGGATTTGGAACTCGAACAGGGCCGGGAGCCGAAAGAGCTGGCTGCCTGGCCCTGTCAATCAACGCTACGGAGGAGGGTTCGGAGGAGGAATGACGGCTGCTACTAGGTGCAGGGTTCACGCCTACTGCACCTAGGGGAGGTAATTTACATATTATAAAAACGGAATTTTCACAAAAACTACTTTACTGAGGAGTATAAAAAATACAGATCTGTCATCAGGTGTCATTTGCACATTGCAAATGACACTCGGTTTACTATGGTAAATCCTGATGACAGAAACCCTTTAACTGATCTGCCAGAGCTGGGTTCGAGCAGAAGTGAAGGGGGGGGGGGAGCCTGCTTTAGTTGCTGATATCTCCTGAATGGTAGCAGCTAGAAGCATTAGCCCAAGATAAACAGGAGATATAACTGTTAGAAATCAAATTGGAAATGACTGCAGGTAAAACCTGCTTTTTACTTTCACTTTCAGCTGTATTCACTGCATCCCGATTTCTAACAGTGAGATCTTCCCATGTACTTCCCGCCCCCCTCCCCTTGAGTCTGGAGGAGAAGAGGGAGCAGTTGCAGAGCTGACAGGCTGCAGGAGGAAAGGAAAAATGGTAAAAAATGTATACAAAAATTGCATTATCATCACTATAGTGACCCACATAATAAAGTTATGTTATTTTTACCACACAGTGAACACCATAAATACATTCCACAAGATTATGTTAAAATTGCTGGTTTCATTTTTCCCCTTAAAAATAAAATAATAAAAATTATTTACTACACTATATATACCCCAATATGGTTCCTGAAAAATCTACAACTAATCAAGCAAAATAAAAAAAAGAATTTAGAAGAAAAAAATTAAAAAGGTATGACTGCTGGAACATAAAGGAGGGAAAAAAATTATTGGTCCTTAAGGCTAAAATTAGTTATGTCACCAAGGGGTTAACAATGCAATTGTGTCCCGAGTTGTGCTCCAACAAGATTTAATGCAGACACATATTAAAAATCTACAATAAAAAAGTGACATTTTTGGGAGGGTTTTTCCAATTTTAGTGTGACTGTTAGGAGGTTAAAGGGGTTCTCCGTTAATTATATTTTATGTAATGGCCCTGAAAAAGAAGATTCATACTTACCTCCTTCCGTCTGTCTCCATCTGCTGGACCCTGCACTCTTTACATCTGGTTGGCTATGAGCATGACCACATGCACCTGCCCAGCCAATGACTGGCTTCAGCGGTGATGTAGCCGTAAGCAGCATGTCAACGCTGAAGCCAGTCACAGGCTGGAGTGGTGCATATGACCATGTCTATGGCCAGCTGGATGTAAAAAGTGCAGGAACCAGAAGATGGAGAGAGCAGAAGACTGGAGAGGCATGGAGCAGTTAAGTAGATGGTGGTAGATGGACATATAGGGCCTTATCTCAGAAATAGTCTAGCTATAGTCAGTAAACACAAGTACAGGTGAACCTAGTTTTACGCATTCTACCATTCTATTCAGCAGTAAGCTGACTTGTGGAATAAGGTTCAATCATGGTATAAACCAATGGCAAGAAGAAATAATTACGTTATCAATACCAATTAATCTTATTACTAGAAATTCTGAAATGAATGGTCCCTGTAGGTAGGGCATTTCTGGTCATTTTAATTGCAGATTCTGTTTGCAGTCTTATCAGAATGGGTCATGAGACTTCATGTCACTGCGTGAGTCTGCAGCTGCATGGGGTGAATGAGAAGCATGGGCTAAATAAACCAGCACTGACCAAAGAGTGAGATCAGAACAGAAAAATTTCTAACATGATTTTGTACAAAATGTATTTGCCAAGAATCTTACATTTATAATGTACTGTAGCATTAGAATTAGTACATTTTCTATAGTGAGTATGGCACAGTTGTATTAACTTTATTATTTGTGTTTGCAGAGTGCTGTTGCATTGTGTTTGTTTTTGCTTTTGTGCTCTCAGACATGGAGATGTGCACTTGTGCATTGGGGATTTGCTGACTAAACCCCATTTTTTCTTTGCAATCTGAAACTAGCTAGCACCAAATGGTTTGTCTGCCAGTTAATTTATGTTGACAATGCATATTAAGGATAGATACAAGTATCAAGTATTAACTCTTTAGTGACCAATTATATACAGTAGGTGTTACAGAGGTAGTTCCCACAAAATGATGCAGATGTATGACATTGTGATCGTATGGGGACTGGAGCTGTGCCCAAGTGATCACATTAGGAACCCAGCTGTGACAAATAACCAGGTTCTCAGTTATTTCCAATCCTAGATGATTGCAGTGCGCTACTGTTGCCATCACATCTGCAATTTTCCTGCAGTTACACATAGATTGACACAATGTTGATAAATTCTGGACCATTCCACCCTGCACATGTGTATTAGTTCATCAATATTTCTGGGATGTCTTCCATGCACAAAACCCAAATCTTTTAATTCAGCCATTCTTTAGTTGATTTACGTGTGGGTGTTTGGTTATTGTCTTGTATCATTCAGCATCTCTTCATCTTGAGGTCAATGATTGCTGCTCTTACATTCTCCTGGAAAATGCTTTGATAAACCTTATAGTTCAATTCACCCTTAAGAAGAACTCCAGACAAAAATTTTATTCCATGTCCTGCTAGAAATGTACATGATGTAATCTGTAGTGAATGTAATTTTCTAACCAGTGTCTGAATTTTTGACTTATATCATCCTGAAGTTTCTTATCTGTGTCATGTGACCAGCAATTAGACCCACCAACTCACACATAGACTTATGTGTGGACAGGAAGTCTAATTCTCTATGTATTCCTATGAGGCTGAAAGTGAGTCTCCCATAGGAATGAATAGAGCAGTTACTGGCTTTCTGTCCTGGGTCAGTTGGAGGTCAGGGAGTTGGTCACATGACCCAGCTACAATAAGAAGAGAGGTTTTTACTCACAGAAACAGTCACTGATAAGAAAATGACATTCACTACAGATTATATCATGCACCTTTCTAACAGGTCAGAGAATAAAAATTTTTGCGGGAGTTCTTCTTTAATGATTGCAAGGTGTCTAGAAACTATTGCAGCAAGAAAACCCCAAAACATTATGCTCCTTCCACAATGCTTCACAGCTGGGATGAGGGTTTAGTGTTTGTGTGCCATGTTTTTTTTGCCTCGAAACATAACATTGTGCATTTGTAAAATATTTGTTTCTTTTCAGGACAGCATTGGCTACCTTCACAGTGTCTTTTTATGTTACACAATCCTTGGTCAATGTCCTTTTAAGAGTAGACACATAAACATGGGTTTTTGCAGTTTGTAGAATGTTCTTCAGGCCAACTGCTGTTACCCTTGGGTTCTTTATCACCTTTTAGTATTAGGCACTTGTTCCCGATATTTGGCATTTCATGAGGACACCTAAATCAACTTATCTGGGTGTGCACTGTCCAGAAACAATGAATCTGTATGAGGACTACAGTGAAGGTGATTGTTGCATGTAAATGCTGCTCTTTACCTCTTCTGACAAGCAGGCATTTATCAGGAATGGAGAGGTTCCATTATTAAAGGGGTTGTCTGGGCTTTTACTATTGTTGACTTATCCTCAGGATAGTTAATCAATATCGATCAATGGGGTGCCGACACCCAGCACTCCTGCAATGAGGAGACGGCACAGACAGTGCGCATGTGCCGTCTTCCCTTCTCTCTTCCTGTCCACTGCTGCTGTCTATGGCAAAGCAGAGAGGAAGAGAGAAGGGAGAAGGCACATGCGGAGTGTGCACGCTGTCTCCTCATACAGCTTTACCGGCGGGGGTGTCGGACCCTGACGATCTGATATTGAGGATTTATCTTGAGGATAGGTCATCAGTAGAAAAAGCCTGGACAACCCCTTTAATAGTAGCCCGCTCAGTCGGGTAGTGTAAATTCAACTTCACAGGAAACCTACTGTGCTGAATTTTCTCCATTTGTAGATAATTGGGTTAACTGTGGGCTAATGAACATTCAGGTCTTTAGCAATATATTTGTGTGTATTCTATTGGTAATCAGTGCAGGGATCTGGTAATTCCAAAGGGTTTTGGAAAAATATCCACTGCTACTCTATATTCAAAAGTGGTAGAAAACCAGGTTCAACCTATTGATGAATCTGGTGCATACTGATGGGGAGAGAGACAGGTGCAGGTTATTAAATCTTCCCCTATAAAGGTTATTGTTAACTGACTACATGTGTTAGAATTGTTGGAGCACTCACAGGAGGGTGGGACCCACTCGAAGTTTTGCAATGGAATCCTATGATTTCTGCGTAGGCCCTAGCCTCATTTTTTGGTTGATGTGAACATTTTTTATATATTTTTAGATCATAATTAAACTGCGGCAAAAGTATTGAATTTCTGAATATAATATGTTTACAAATCATGGAAAATGCTTTATGCCAGTTCTTCAGCTAAAACTGTCCTGTAGGCAATAGGTCACCAGGCTTTGTAGAATGTCCCATCATAAGACTACAAAATCAGCTTATGTTTAATCGGTGTCAGCCAAGGTATGTGACTAACAACTGTCAATGTATTAATTCATTAAGTTATTCTCTAGTGTTGTTTTTGTGTTTAATTTTGGTAGCTGCAAATATATGACAAGCATAAGCCTACAAAGGTGGGATATTAATATACAATAAATATCCAGTTCCCTGTCCGTAGAAGACTGTAAATCTGCTGTAATTTTGTCCTTGTTACAAGTTTCCATCTGACCTTGAAGTGTTATACTATATGGCATTTCTCATTTTACCTTTACATAGATCCATACTCAGAGTGGTCACTACAGTTAAAAGTATATTGGACTTGAAAAGTGTTAATAGCCTTTGTTTGTTTATTGAGCACAGAAAGTAGAATAACTATCTGGAAAAAAACTCTGATTTAAAAAAAAAAAAAAAAAAAAATTACAGGCTGCATTACAATTTCATCGTAGCATTATATAAGGCTACAACAGACAAGCACAAAATAAACAAAACACACTGCAGCAATGCTGTTAACTACGAGGCAGATTCATGTTGAAGAGTAGGAAAGTCAGGATATGCTGTGTTAGAGCAAGCAATGTTTTCTTTTTAGAAAACATGAAAAAAAAAGTTTGGGTTGCTGGAGAAGAAAGAGAAGGTACTATCTTGATCCTTCAGGACAATCCACAGGACAAAAGAAAAAGCTGTATGGACATGGTCATGTGACCACGGCCCAGAATGGAAGATAGTAGCAATAAAAAATAAAAATATATTACAAAATTACAGCTACCTTCGTAAATGATTATTGTAAAGGATGGTAAACTATTGCAGTATACGGTATAAGTGATCTAATGATCACATACTGAAGTCCACTAGGTGGGGACTAAAAATTAAGGTTAAAGTCTGCAAGATGGAGACATAGAAGGAGCTGGATGTTCATGATGACATATTTTCATCAATACTTAATGATGTGGAAAAGGAGGAAAAGTAGATGGCAGAAGAAGGTCCCCCCTTCCCTCCCCCGCTAAGGACAGGAGAGTGCTGGGGTTGGAGAAGTGGGTATGCCAGAGCTGATTAATATTTAGTGTTTACTGCCAAATAACCTGCAGGAGATTGCAGGCCAGAACAGCAGTAATATTCATATTGTCCCCCACCTAACCAGCCAAACCCCATACCAGCAACAGCCCCTGTTTAAAGGTGCATTAAAGGTGCTGCACGACCATTAACAATGAAGACCTATACAGTGTGGTCTTCATTATTAAATGAAAGCAACTGCAGCCTAATTGGCCACCGCAGCATGGATGCAACCCGTCCGCAGCATCACCGCCCCGTGGGCCGTACCCTAAGGCAGAGTGGCCTGAGTATACCTAATTTATAGCCATTTGTGACAAATTAATTCCAAATTTCTTGGCTAATTTTGGCGAAGTTGCCAATTCAAATTTTTCAAAACTTCACTCATCTCTAGTCATCAGTATCAAAGTCTCTGAAAACCCCTTTAAGTGGTGCCATTAGAAACTAAAAACTGTCATGTGAAAAAAACAAGCCCTGATTTGACTATGTGAAAAAAAAATTATGGCTCCTGGAAGTCAGTGAGTAAAAAAAAAAATGGAAAAAACTGAAATGGCTGCACCAGAAAGGAGTTAAGGACATGAAATTATTCTTCTGCAGCACAGCAATACAACAGAAAACCAAAAGTAAATTAAAACATTCCCTCCAAAGGCGTGAGCATAAATTAAAGGGTTGCTTTTCAGTTTCAGTCATTTGTGCCAAGCAAAGTTTACAGTTAGTCATGTATTAATTGCAAGGCGCATTGAACAAAGGGTTTTGATCATTTTAATGTGCTTCTAACTGAGCTATTAATCGGTTTTAAGAAGTTCTAAAATGTTGTGTTCATCATCCAGCAAGTATAAGGGCTCATAGCTGAAGGCTCTAGAGGTCTGGCATAAAATACACACAGCTTGCAGTGTAGGGTTTGTTGGATAAATACCAGAAACTGCAAATATATAAATTCTTGCTGTGGCCGAATGGATGAAATCATTAGTCACTAGTTCTGCCAACTCTTCGTATAAGAGTGTGAGATTTCTATGTCTCAGATTCAAGAAACATACCCAGCAGGCAGCCATCTCTTTCCTCTACAGATTCCTACAAGATTTTGCAAGGATAACCAAACTCATGTGGTTATTCAGCAGATTTTGCATAGAAAATTTAACAGCTTATGTGAAAAAGTTACGCAAGCAAATATACAGTGCCTTGTGAAAGTATTCGGCCCCCTGGAACTTTTCAACCTTTTGCCTCATTTCAGGCTTCAAACAAAAAGATATAACATTTTAAATTTTTGGTGAAGAATCAACAAGTGGGTCACAATTGTGAAGTGGAACAAAATTTATTGGATGATTTAAATTTTTTTTGTAATAATAAAATTGAAAAGTGGGGCATGCAAAATTATTTGGCCCCCTTGAATTAATACTTTGTTAATACCTTTTGCTGCGATTACAGCTGCAAGTCGCTTGGGGTATGTCTCTATCAGTTTTGCACATCTAGAGACTGAAATTCTTGCCCATTCTTCCTTGCAACAGCTCGAGCTCTTTGAGGTTGGATGGAGAGCGTTTGTGAACAGCAGTTTTCAGCTCTCTCCACATATTCTCAATTGGATTCAGGTCTGGACTTTGACTTGGCCATTCTAAGACCTGGATACATTTAATTTTTAAACCATTCCATTGTAGATTTTGCTTTATGTTTGGGATCATTGTCTTGTTGGAAGATAAATCTCCATCCAAGTCTCAAGGTCTTTTGCAGACTCCAACAGGTTTTCATCTAGAATGGTCCTGTATTTGGCTTCATCCATCTTCCCATCAATTTTAACCATCTTCCCTGTCCCTGCTGATCAAAAGCAGGCCCAAACCATGATGCTGCCACCACCATGTTTGACAGTGGGGATGGTGTGTTCAGGGTGATGAGCTGTGTTGCTTTTACACCAAACATATCGTTTTGCATTGTTTCCAAAAAGTTGGATTTTGATTTCATCTGACCAGAGCACCTTCTTCCACATGTTTGGTGTGTCTCCCAGGTGGCTTGTGGCAAACTGTAAACAAGACTTTTTATGGATATCTTTGAGAAATGGCTTTCTTCTTGCCACTCTTCCATAAAGGCCAGATTTGTGAAGTGTTCGACTGATTGTTGTTCTATGGTACAGTGTTCATTTTAGGACATGGTCAGATATCAGTGTCAAGTATCAAAATAATGCCAGTGTGATACCTGACCCTGACACCTGACTCTGGACTTCAGGTGTCAGGGTCACTATGACTTTTAGCTTCATTGTACTTTACATATGCTGAATCACATAGATGAAGAAAATCACTTCTTAATCTGTCTGAACCTATAGCTCAGCAGTTAGACACTTGCCTTCCATGTAGACTTCTGGGGTTCCAATCCCCTTTTGGTCTTTAAAAAATAAATTGCTATTTTATTGAGCCCTAGAAAAGAGGCAAATTCAAGTGATGTGTGACTCTTGACAACTGACTCGTCAGGTGTCAGGGGTCAGGGTTGCTATGACTTTTAGCTTCATTGTGCTTTTCATATACTGAATGACATAGATGAAGAAAATCACTTCTTAATCTGTCTGAACCTATAGCTCAGCAGTTAGACACTTGCCTTCCATGTAGACTTCTGGGGTTACAATCCCCTTTTGGTCTTTAAAAAATAAAAATTTTATTTTATTGAGCCCTAAAAAAGAGGTGAATTCAAAGAGATGACAAATAGTACTACTGTAAGTAGTCCTTCTTAATTTTATTAAAGATTATATGGGCAATACTACAGTAAAGGGGGCACTAATTAAATATATCTTCAGCTATTTACAGGTGAATGAAGGCTATTTTGTTTTCTATTATTTTGAAAGAGTCACTGTACACTACAATAATGTATTCTATTTTCTTAGTAAGAGGTTTAATTATCAGATCATTCTCCACCCAAAAATAAGCAGCAAAGATATAACCACTAGGGGTCTCACTACTCCACTGTGTTTAGGCATGGTCCTGCTCTCCCAGCAAAACAAGCTATAGGTTCATGCAGAAACTTAAGTGATTTTCTTCATCTATGTGATTCAGCACATGAAAAGTATAATAAAGCTAAAAGCCAGAGTGACCCTGACCCCTGACGAGTCAGTTGTCAAGGGTCACACATCACTTGAATTTGCCTCTTTTCTAGGGCTCAATAAAATAGCAATTTATTTTTTAAAGACCAAAAGGGGATTGGAACCCCAGAAGTCTACATGGAAGGCAAGTGTCTAACTGCTGAGCTATAGGTTCAGACAGATTAAGAAGTGATTTTCTTCATCTATGTCATTCAGTATATGAAAAGCACAATGAAGCTAAAAGTCATAGTGACCCTGACACCTGAAGTCCAGAGTCAGGTGTCAGGGTCAGGTGTCATGGGTCAGGTATCACACTGGCATTATTTTGATACTTGAAACTGATATCTGACCATGTCCTAAAATGAACACTGTACTATGGACAGACTCTCCCACCTCAGCTGTAGATCTCTGCAGTTCATCCAGAGTGATCATGGGCCTCTTGGCTACATCTCTGATCAGTCTTCTCCTTGTTTGAGATGAAAGTTTAGAGGGACGACCGGGTCTTGGTAGATTTGCAGTGGTCTGATACTCCTTCCATTTCAATATGATCACTTGCACAGTGCTCCTTGGGATGTTTAAAGCTTGGGAAATCTTTTGGTATCCAAATCCGGCTTTAAACTTCTCCACAACAATATCACGGACCTGCCTGGTGTGTTCCTTGGTCTTCATGATGCAGAACCCTGAGACTATCACAGAACAGGTGCATTTATACGGAGACTTGATTACACACAGGTGGATTCTATTTATCTTCATCAGTCATTTAGGACAACATTGGATCATTTAGAGATCCTCAATGAACTTCTGGAGTGAGTTTTCTGAACTGAAAGTAAATGGGCCGAATAATTTTGCACGCCCCACTTTTCAGTTTTATTATTACAAAAAAAGTTTAAATGATCCAATAAATTTCGTTCCACTTCACAATTGTGACCCAGTTGTTGTTAATTCTTCACCAAAAATTTAAAATGTTATATCTTTTTGTTTGAAGCCTGAAATGTGGCAAAAGGTTTTAAAGTTCCAGGGGGTCGAATACTTTCACAAGGCACTGTAGTTTGGGTGTGTATCAATCCAAAGACCATGATGTGGGTCACTGCTACTAAATGGGAATATTAGGGACAACTGAACTCCTAAATGGTCAGCAGCTCTACATACCCACTCATTCATAGGAAGGTAGACATTATCACCAAGTAACATAATACTTCTGAATGAACAGTGTTAAGATACAAGATGGTATTACTGTACCACGGTCTCACTCCCCTAATTTAGCAATCAGTACTGTAGCTGTGAAAGCGGAGAAGGCTGAAGATGACCCTCATTTTCTAAAAATAAAAAGGTCACTCTAAACTGAGAGAATGCTGGGCTTGTCATGCAGACTTCAGCGGGTGGTTATAACATCCTTTTCAAACAATACCCAAAAAATGGTACCGCATAAATATTTGCTCAGCTCACATTTAACATCACCATTGTATGTTTAGGCAGACATACCGCTGAAGTCATAAGTTCACATACACCTTAGCCACATTCATTAAAAAATTCCTGAATGTCCTATGCTATTTAAAGGCACAGTCAGCTTGTTGTATGTAAACTTCTGAGCCACGAGTATGAACATGATAACCAAATGGATTCTGGCTTCAGCAATGATGTGACTGACCGGAAGATGGACACAAGGAAGCCAGTGCACAGAACCGAAGTGGCGGAGAGCATGCAGGAATCTTTCCACTGCAGTTAAAAAGTTAGGTATTCCCGAACCACCTCTTTAAGGACTGGGTTAATCTTAATGTTTTTTTTTTTGTTTTTTTTTCCTTCCTACATTTTGTAATGTACATTTACAAGTGTATTGTATTTTTTTTTTTTTAATTTTCAGTTCACATAGCTATATGGGAGCTTATTTTCTGCATATAAGAAAATACATAATTCCTACACTTTTTTTTGTTTTTATGGCTTTCACTGTATGCTAAAAATGACATGGCAACTTTATTCTGCGGGCCAGTAGGATTATGTACATACCAAATTTATACAGCCTTATACCTTTGTAAAAAAAAAAAATGTAATCACCATATCTTGGCACCCATTTTATATTTTCAGGCTCATTTTTTCAGGGGCAAGCTGTACTTTATTTGTACTATTTTGGGGTATATATGACTTTTTGATCACTTTCTATTTACATTTTTATTTTTTTTTGCGGGGGTGGGGGGGTTCACATGAACAGTAACATCCATTTTAATCCGTTATGGCGTTGGCCGTACACAAATATTTTTTAATTTTAATAATTCGGAAATTTACGTTTAATTATTTGTATAAGTAAAATTGGGATGAGGTGATAGAAAAAAATATTTTAATACTGTATTTGTTTCTCCCCTTAGGGGACTTGTGTCACCTGCGCTATGCTGCACAACAAGTAAGAAACCTATCATAGTCCATAGGCGGGGAAGGAAAGGACAGCGAGCCTCATCAGACTCGCCTCACTGGCAGAGCTGGCACGTGCCATGGGCTTCACACATCAGTACTCAAAGTACTGACTGCCATCACGGAAATGGCAGGCCTCTGAAATCAGTGGGTCTGTCGCTAGTGCAGTGACAGATTCCCTTAACAGGCAATCTGCTATGGCAAGCCTGGGAGCCTTCACAAGTCACCAGGTTCCCACAGCAACCAAATGGAGCCCCTTCCTTCTGTCTAGCCTCTCAGGTCATGGGCACTACTAATCACAGCATATGAGGGGCTAAATGATCCGGATCAGAGTCCTCACTGATCCCAGTTACTGCCAGCGGATGTCTGATGCATTATACAGCCAGCACTTGTCATGTATTGAGCAAGCGCAGCTCATAAGCTTGTCACATACATCCCCTTAATGCAAATCACATACATGTACATTGTTGTCAGAGTTAATATATGGGAACTTTACTGCAATCAATATGTGATTATATATGGGAACTGCTGCAATCAAGAAGCAAAGCTAGGCAGGCAGGATGGAGTGGCGGCACCAAAGCAGAAGGAGGGGGGAGGTTCAGGACAGTGAGTACCTTTTTTTTTTTTTTTTTTTTTTAACTTGGGCAACCCATTTAGTCAGTCTGCTTGTCTATATTACAAACTGCTATTCAAGCGAATGTCGGGAGGCACATATGGGTGGCCACCTCTCTTTTCACTGCGGGTTAAGACAGGACCAGTACCAGAAATTTGACCTGCGCAAATTGGACATTTATAACATACCTTGCGCAGATAAACTTGGTAATAAAGTACACAAAGAGTGGAAACAATCCTGATGTTCTACTTCCAGTTTATGAAATGTACAAATGGTTCCAAGAAACCATGCCTAAAATATATTCAAATAGTATATTTGTCAAAAGGCATACAAATCTTTGCATATAAATCCCACAAAACTTACTTCTCGTTTCAGTTCTGTAATGCACTGACAAGTCTTCAGTATGGCCAACTCCAAGTCTTCTATAATGTCTTTTGTTTTTTGGGTTTGCTGTAGAAGAGGAAATACACAGACCAAGTCAGCAAAATCAATTTTGTGATACTACTTATTCAATAAAAATATAACTGTACATATCTGTACACAAATCTCATCTTCAAAAGCAAATGTGAAAGGTGCTTTAACATTTAATGGATCTTCTAGAATATATAAAGTTAATAAGGGTTGTCCCATTATAACAACTTATGCCTTGTTGGCCAGTTTCACACAAGGGTATTCAATCGAGGATTCGCACTCCGAGCATGTTTTTCCTAGACTGAATGAGCTTGTGTAAATCTGGCCATTTACAGGATAGGGGATAAATGTCTGATTGGTGGGGGTTCAATTGCTTCAAATGGGGCCCATGTTTCCCTGTCTGAATGGAGTAGCAGAGACTCATACATATCCACCGCTACATTCATCTCTATGGAGTGGCAGTGCATGTGCGTGTCCACCACTCCATTCAAACAAGTGAACACAGGCCCCTGTTCTTGTGGTCAGACCCCAGCGAGCACACACACATCCTCTATCCTGTGAACTACAGATATGCTGTTGAAATGGGAGAACCCAAAGCTCTGCAACTTTTTAATATACTTTGAATTCTAACTTCTAAATATTTGTGGGCTCCCTACAGGCTGGCAGTGAACAAAAAAAAGTTCATATGTAAACCAAGTCTTGCTTTACTGTATGAAATGGCATAATCCACCACTGTAGGAATCCGGCATTTTTTATATTAAATCAGAAAATCCATTTAATGGATGATCCAGGAAAAACACAGAATATTTAACAGACAGATGAAAAAAAGTTACATTGAGAATGGTAATAAAGTAATAGCAGTAAAGCAAAGTATAAAGTTTATTTACATTTCAGCTGTGAAACTTTATTAACACCTTAGCAACCACCCACTGGCATTTGACGGAATGCAGTGTAGAGTGGTATAGTTTGGCAATGCTGCGGTAGCCGGTCGGGTTTCCAGCTGTCAGAGACAGCCAGGGACCCTGAGGATAGAACTGGTTAATAACCACTTGGTTATAAGCGCTAGTTTTGGGGGCAGGGCCTATTTAGGAGGCCTGGTGGTGGACTGGTCCTTACTCCTATTGGTCCAAACCTCCAATGGGCTGAGTAGCACTAATATAAGCTGGTGGATCGGGCACGGCCATAACAGTGCAGACTCTAGCTACCTGCATGCCACCAGTGGTGGTTCGCATTCATACAGCATACCATAACTGACTGCATCATCCCCCTCATGCTCCTGAGGAGATGTCAAAGTTATTATGACAACGAAACCCATAGTGATGATGTCTATGATAAGAATGGCTCCCATGCAGGAGTTCCAGAATCTGCTGAGTAGATCATAACCTACAATGAAGAAAGGAGGAATCGCAGAAATGGCTGGGGACACAGAAAATGACTTTACATGCCAGAGGTTATGGACTTCTAGCATAGAGAGATGGACCAGTGAAGTACATGTACCACAGGTCGAGTGCCTAGAATTAAAGCTCTGTCTACACATGCTTCATACCAACAGGTTTTTATCACTTCCAGTACTTAATTATAGATATTCATAAATACTGTCAAGAAAGCATTATTATTTGCGGTTAAATGTATTTAACATTATTTTTTATCTTCTTTTAAGACATTGATCAATGAGTATTAAATGAATGCATGGCGCCTTACTGAAGGAGCACTTTATACCCAATTACTGAAAATGCTTTCCAATAATTTATCATCTGATAATAGACAAGAACAATATACTCTGATCACACAGCTAGAATACATTGCCGCTCGTGATGAGAGAACGAACAGGCCAATGATGGTATCAGGGCAGGGCCTACAGTGGAATAATATTAGCACAGGTTAAATATGCTTCAAAACAATCCTAGATGATTTCTAGTACCTTATATAAAGGACTGAGAAATAATACTATTATAAATAACTACTACATTTCTGTGACTATAGGATGTACTCAGGTTTTAGACAAAAAAAAAATTATATATATATATATATATATATATATATATATATATATATATATATATATATATTATATTAATAGTTCAGCATAATATTTTATTCTATGGTTTAGTACAATTATGGCAATACCAAGTATGTATAGGTTTTTATGTTCTATTACATTTGTGAATGAAACACTTTAGTTATAAAAAATAAAGATTGTTAAACAAGCCCTGGCTCATATCATATCTCTAGACTCTATACAGACCTAGGTAGACCAGGTTGAAGCAGCCCCTCCTCTCTTCAGCTTGCTGTGATCTACACTAGCTTGGAGGTGGAGAGAAAGGGAGAACTGGGACATGCTGACAGGCAGCAGGGACAGGAGGAAGGACAATCCTTCCCCTGTGTATTTGTACATAACCCTAGGGGAGAGGTAAAGTGGACTTCAGTGGGGGATGGGGGGGGGGGCAGAAAAACAGTGAGAAGATGAGGACTTGTTCATCTAATCTCCTCGCTGCACCTCATTAGTATATTTTTAGATGTCGCGACCCAGACATTTACCAGCATCCTGACTGTGACAAATTAGTCACCCAAAATACACCACACAAAAACTTCAATAAAGTTACCACTTCCATGTCCCTATCCTGTCCTTTTCCAAACTTTAGTGCAAAATATGCAGATTGCTTCTCTAGCAATAATCATTACTGCTATTACTGTACCAATTTTAATGGCTCTCTCTTAATAATATAAAAATGAGTTTCTGTCTGTCTGTCTGTTCTCTATGCGCGACCAAACTACTGGACCGATTTTCACCAAATTCGGCACACAGGTACATCAGGTGTCCGGGAAGGTTTTAGACCAGGTCTCATCTCTCTAGGACGTACCGTTCCCGAGATATTCCCAAAATATGATCTCCATTAGCCAACATTACAACTGGGAGCTTTGGTTTTAAACTCCAACTGCCATTCTCTGCAAAGCCACACAGGGAGGGCAGGTTTCCATAACAACCAGGTAATTATCAGCAGCTGAGGATCTCATCCATTTCTATTTACTGACACTGTTAAAGGTATTCCGGTTACCATAAATATATCTTATGTTTTTTTCTATTACTACAGTTCAGTAGTAATAAAAGATGTTTTCCTCCACTGCTGCCTATTGCGTGGGCTCATAAATAAGCATGGTATTGACCTTTAATTCAGGCCACCCTAAAAGAAGTACTTAAAACCCCCGCCCCAGGTCTCACTAAGCCACACCCCCAACTCTGTCAGGCCACACCCCCTTTCACTCCGCAGCCAACAGAGATTGAAAAAATAAAGGTAAAAATCAACTTATGTCAGCTGCAGGGATGGGTGGGAGGTTGACTTTCTTTCTGCAACAACATACACAAACATTAAATAAAATAGATTAAATCCACCCATGCGAAGCGTCTTGCTAATCCACGCCCCCGACTCTGTCAGGTCACGCCCCCTCCCACTCTGCAGCCAACGGGGATTGAAAAAATAAAGGTAAAAATAAACTTCTGTTTGCTGCAGGGGTGGGAGGGTGAATTTCTCTCTGCAACGACACACAAAAATCGTAGATGAAATTGACTAATTTTAGACTACGACCATTCAGTACTAATAAAAGATGTTTTTTTTCCACTGCTACCCATTGCGGGTCCCCATAAATTACCATGTCATCAACCTGTAATTCATGACACTCTGACCCCCGCCCCAGATCTCGGGAAACCACGCTCCGACTCTGTCAGGCCACGCCCCCTCCCACTCCGCAGCCAACGGGGATCGAAAAAATGAAGGTAAAATCAACTTCTGTCAGCTGCAGGGGCGGGAGGGAGGTTGGATTTCTTTCTGCAACAACATACAGAAACATTAAATGAAATAGATGAAATATACCCAGGCGAAGCCGGGTCTTTCTGCTAGTCACTAGATAAATGTCGAATATATTTCTGACAGACTGTCACCATAAGCGATCGTTTCTAATCAGATGGGTGTAATGCAGGGGCTTTTCTATACCCATATTAATTCCTGGACCTCTAGTGGTTCAGCACAACAAGAGTTAAGATGCTGTAACTTGTTACGCGGATTGGTCAGATGTTGTGTCTATAAATGGGAACAATAAAGCATCTGTATTACGTTAAAAGTGGCCTTAGTTAATCCATTATATAAACTTTAGTAATGTATTATTTAATTAGGATTACAACTTGTATGGGGGGGATGGAAAATTATATACCTGTATGATTTCCTATAATTGTGTGATTCTTGCCGTTTGTGCATCAGTGAATGTATACATTTATTATTATTATGCATTTTAGTTGTAAATTTGAATTTTCAGGCAAAGTTTTGCTCATAATCACTGTTTGAGTCAAAGTTGCATGAAGGTGGTTGTGTGTATTTCATATTTTAATACATAGTATGCTTTTGCTCTTAGGAAATGTAGATTTTGGTAACATAGCAACTATTTGCCATATACAGTTTATATTTAACATATTTGTAGATGACGGCCAAAAATGCATGGCCTGTGTTTCAGTGTTTTCAAAAGCACAAACTCTTGCTGATGCATATGCTTATATATGAGCTTTCACACCTTGATATATTATATTTACATTGCTTACGTGTCTAAACCTCTGCTTGGATGTCAGTTTTAGGCCCAAGTGGCATATATGAACTCTGCATATGTTGAACTTTAGGAGGGGTGCTGTGTGTAACTTGAGTTGCACTTTTACACACCAATAACTTTTTATGCATTTTTGAAAGTTTTCATTTTGATGTAAAATTACATGAAAGTACTTGTGTGTATAAAGTGCTGAGTGCCATTATGAAAATATGCCAGCTGTATACTTGGAGAAAATATATGCACATGGGAGTTTATATAATTTATTTTGCAATTTGGCCTTAATTTGTACAAATTGTTACCAGATGTGTAAAATGTCCAAAAAGCCCAGGCAGTTTAAGGGTTAAGATAACTGCAGAAGGAGAAGTCCACCAGTTCTTTCTTTGCAATATGAATTTAGAAATACAAGCCCTGCCTCTTTTTCAGAGCTGTCCTTACCGGCATCTGCCAGCCAAAGATGGATGAGGTCTGAAATTAACCCCAGTGTTCTCTGCAGGGTTTCTTCAAGACTTTTTCAGGACTATGCAGAAAACAGTATAGGCGAGCTTACCTTCTATTTTTTTCTACTATGTCTAGTTTTAGTGTTGCCTTAAGTAAAACAGTTTTTCCTACTGTAATATTGCATTTAATTTCCAAAAATATTAAAACATTTATAATAATAACTTCCAGTTCAAGGTATACAAAAGGGGTGTGGACTATTGAGATAAAACTCATGACAACTGAACCCAATGTTTAAGAAAAAAAATTACAAGAAGGGGAATGTGGGCACTGAACGAACAATCTGCAGTAATTAAATATTACTTAGAGGTGAAGTAAAATGTGAATCTGTGCAGTGTGCACAAAATTATGTAATTGGAAGATTATGTTTGCTTTATTTTATTGCCATGAAGCAAAAAAGCAAATACGAGGATGATAAGAAATTCTGAACTGCAGTAAACAGGGTACTACAAAATTCATATGTCCTGATTTACATACAAATTAGTGTTCATAGTGAGGAATAAACCAAGCTTATAATCACATCATTACTAGAAGAAACAGCAGGGAAACCAAAACTTTGCAATCCCTTTCATCAATCCAGCTTTTTACTTAATCATAAATTCTACACATTGGAAGGTTTAAGGATATCTTTTCATTTATACTGCGTATTTCTATCGAAGGCAGATTAATTTCTATAATCCTTTACAACATACTGAGGACATCTCAAAGAGCCTACAGGACCAATATAATTTGATGTGAAATAGTAAAGGGCTTGGTCACTTTATAAGATGTGAGCTTAGTAATTGAAGACCCCCTGCAGCACATATACTGTATATGCTGTGTAAAGCTTGGTGTTTGGTGGTCTCCACAAGAAGGAATATGAAGGTGATCGTTTCCACACTTCCACCATGTCACCGCTGGGGCCAAAAATTGGCTGTGGCAGTCTTATGTTCATGTCGATGTGTCTTCGGTTCTTCAGAAGGTTTATGTGACAATATCTTATATAAACTCTCATTTAAAAAATCATATTACAGACAATGAGCACAGATGTCCTCCTTTGTTTGGAAGTATGTAATAACAGCTGGAAAGACTAGACATTAAAGGTCTTCCAAACACTCCAAACCATTAACTTATTCCAGCATTGTGCCTACCATTAAGGCACACAGATATTGTGATGTCTGGACTTGTTCATGAGCCACCTTGCAACAGGGGTCATCTGCATCATACAGCTGACCCTCGGCTACAACATACAGCTGACCCTCGGCTACAACATACAGCTGACCCTCGGCTACAACATACAGCTGACTTCAGTTTGCAACAGCCAGGACTTAACTTCAATTCCAGCCAGTTAACCTCGCAGATGCCACAGTCAACACTTGATTTTAACTAGAAAGATTCTTCTCTCTGTAAATCCACTAGCACTACAGCAATTCATTCTCAAGGTGCAGATAGGGCTCTAACTTCCATATCAACTTAACAATGGCCCTTAGGTCTGCTTTGTTTAGGAGCCTATAAAGCCCTGTCTAATAGCCTGCCTGTCATGGTAACAATAGACAGATAAAATACATTGCAATACAGTAGATTGAAGCAATCAAGGACAGCAGGGTAAAGTCCCGTAGTGGGACTAAAAAAAATAAAATAAATAAAGAATCCCCCCCCCAAAAAAAATAGATATGGCTGCATCAGTAACTACTACTGATTGTTATAAAATTAATGCATTGTTTATCCCACCATGTGCCAGAATAGCAGTTGTTGCACCCCAAAATTGTACCAATAAAAACTACAAGATGTTCCACAAAAATGAATGAATGATGAAAAACATCATTGTATCAATTTCATAAAATAGCGTTAACATGGATGTCCACAACGCTGCAGCCAAAGAAATACATCACTGCAGTGCCAGGAAAAGGGTGGAGCGGCAGCACTGGATTGAAGGAAGCTGGGAGGCTACCACATTAACGTATAGGACACATAATCTCCTGCATTTGTGCCCTTTAAATACAACCTGTCACCAGAAAATGCAATGTAATGTAAAGGAAGAACGTTATAGAGCAGAAAGAGCTGAGCAGACTGATATATAGTTGTGTGGGAAAACATTCAGTAAAACTTGTAATTTAAGGGTAGGTTCACTGCATAAACTATTCCTGGCCCCTGATTAACCCATTCAGAACTTGCGTTCTACATGTGACACAAGTTGCTTTAAAGATGCTACCTGCTCAGGAGCTAAGCGGGCACCATAGCCGCACTGTGACTAGTGTTTTACACAGTAGATTCTGGAAAGCATACTCAGAGATCAGAATAAGGTTTCACACGATTGATATGGAATGAGTCAGGGTCTAACCAGGTAAAGGCTGATGGCTTTGTGCTTTTATTCAGCTTTTTCTGTCTGGATGTAAGCAGTTTTTTTATGTCTTTTTCACGCACATAAAAATAACACTCAAAATCCCCCCTAACCATCAGTGAAAAATGCATTGCATCTAGATGCCTTCCATCTTTCATGCAAGCACTATCCACTTCTATGGAGCCAGAGCTAGATATTGAACAATATACAATATAGAACATGCTGCAATTTTTCCTGAAAGCAGAAATGATCAGTTACTGTATAACGCTCACCTGCACAAACCCATTGAAATGAATGGGTCGGCATTTAGTACGGATGCCATATATTCACATCAAGCATTACATCTAGACAGAACACTCGCTTGTGTGAAAAAGGTCTAAGTTCTTTGGGATCAGACAATTGCATATTAAAGTCCCCTAGGATAACTTCAAATAAGTGTAAAAAAAAGTTAAGTTTTTAGAAATATAAAAAGTAAAAAATATACGTATATTCGAATCACCCTATGAATGCACAATAAAAAAATTAAAGGGGTTATCCAAGTTTTTTGTTCTTTGTATGTTTCTAACTAAGCAAATGTAAGGAATTTTCAATTCACTTCATCTACAATGGCCTTGTTCTCCTAGTTAGCTGGGTGTCACATGACCTGTGATGTCCACTTCTTACCTTGCTCTGATAACGTTCTTAGCACAAGCCTGAGAAAGCAGGTCTGCCTCTGTGAACAGAACGTCACTGTGAAAGCTGTGCTGGTTGGAGCGACAAGCCTTGCCCCCTGCACTGCCCAATCTGCTGGCTTAGCTGTCTGCCCTGTGTCTCAAAGTAAATAAAACAGAATCAACGAGAAGGAGGCTAACCCTCACCTTGATCTGTGAAAAAATATATACCCTTTCAGACAAGCGCCAAGCTCTAGGTGTACCACAACAATATAAATATGGTGCGGGATTCAGGAATTGGGGCCACTCACAACCCGCTCAAAGAGGTGGGATACCCAAAGAACAATTCATGAATCTACCCCAATTGGGGAGTAGAAGATAAATGTATGCACACTTACTTCACAGGGGGGAGGGACCATCAGGAAGGCACTATAGCCCCTTTGGTACCAATACCCCCCTCGCCAGGTTCGCTTGTAGAGAAATGCGGTAAATGATGCCAGGTGTTGGACCGACTTCTAGTGATAACTTTTATTCAAAGAATGGCTCAACGCGTTTCGGGGTGAAGATACCCCTTCCCTTATTGTATTTCTCTATTCAATAAATGGTATGTTCTACCGACTCATTCAGTCCGAACGGCATCAGTGGTGCAGCAGTAGAAGCTGACGGTAATGTAGGGGCCGTCCAGCCTCGACGGTGACGCCGTTGTTGACGTTGGTCATATGTATTTCTGGTGCTGTATGTGAATGACTATTTTCGATGCAGAGGAGGAAGGGATTTACAAGAGCTGACTAAAATATATTGCTGGCAGTTGTAGGTGCTTGATTGTCTGTGAGCTGCTGCCCACCCACAGAAAGGGAAGATGGAAGTCCTCCAGATAATGTCAATAAAACTTGTATTCTATAAACTTGGAACTATGTATAAAGTGGTCACATAAATGGCTCTCTGGAAGCAGTTATTAATTGAAAAGTGATTTGCCACTTAGTCACTTTGAGAAATGCAGGGCGCAATCTGCAGGATATTGCTTACCTGGGGTGTACCCTCAAGAGATACAGTATGTAAGAAAAAAGAGAGTACATCCACATAGCGACCACAACAGGGACAATTTAAAGTAACGTTGTGGCCAGCGTCCTCGCTCTTTGCTGCCGCGATGTTTGGCCGCTTGGTGTGGCATGGAGTCCTGTCCTCTTTGTCTGCTTCAAAGAGGACAGGACTCCATGCCACACCAAGCGGCCAAACATCGCGGCAGCAAAGAGCGAGGACGCTGGCCACAACGTTACTTTAAATTGTCCCTGTTGTGGTCGCTATGTGGATGTACTCTCTTTTTTCTTACATACTGTATCTCTTGAGGGTACACCCCAGGTAAGCAATATCCTGCAGATTGCGCCCTGCATTTCTCAAAGTGACTAAGTGGCAAATCACTTTTCAATTAATAACTGCTTCCAGAGAGCCATTTATGCGACCACTTTATACATAGTTCCAAGTTTATAGAATACAAGTTTTATTGACATTATCTGGAGGACTTCCATCTTCCCTTTCTGTGGGTGGGCAGCAGCTCACAGACAATCAAGCACCTACAACTGCCAGCAATATATTTTAGTCAGCTCTTGTAAATCCCTTCCTCCTCTGCATAGAAAATAGTCATTCACATACAGCACCAGAGATACATATGACCAACGTCAACAACGGCGTCACCGTCGAGGCTGGACGGCCCCTACATTACCTTCAGCTTCTACTGCTGCACCACTGATGCCGTTCGGACTGAATGAGTCAGTAGAACATACCATTTATTGAATAGAGAAATACAATAAGGGAAGGGGTATCTTCACCCCGAAACGCGTTGAGCCATTCTTTGAATAAAAGTTATCACTAGAAGTCGGTCCAACACCTGGCATCATTTACCGCATTTCTCTACAAGCGAACCTGGCGAGGGGGGTATTGGTACCAAAGGGGCTATAGTGCCTTCCTGATGGTCCCTCCCCCCTGTGAAGTAAGTGTGCATACATTTATCTTCTACTCCCCAATTGGGGTAGATTCATGAATTGTTCTTTGGGTATCCCACCTCTTTGAGCGGGTTGTGAGTGGCCCCAATTCCTGAATCCCGCACCATATTTATATTGTTGTGGTACACCTAGAGCTTGGCGCTTGTCTGAAAGGGTATATATTTTTTCACAGATCAAGGTGAGGGTTAGCCTCCTTCTCGTTGATTCTGTTTTATTTACTTTCTTACACTTCGCGCCCGCTAGGTCGGACGCTGTTACCCTTATAGCAGCCTGTTCAAGAGTATTTATAGTATATAATTCTTTTTTACCTATTCCTTCTTTTTTACCTATTCCTTCCCTTTGGCGCCGGGTTTTCATCCTATTTTTGAAAAAACCCCTGAACACCCTATATATATATATATCTTATATATTATTTTTTATTTTTCTTCTCATCATGATGCCCTGTGTCTCCCCTCCCACTGGATTCTTGTTTTCTCTTCTCCAGACACTGAGTAGATAAATGCTGCGCACAGAATATTCTCTCCCTCCTTACCCTGCAAACACAGAACTGACAAATACTGAGGAGTCCTCTCCTTTGTACTCTTCTGCTGGCTGTGCGGAAGTGTCTGCAGAGCATTGCACAAGAACAGGTAGGAGGAAGATCCTGTGTGTATCAGAATTGTCATTGTACTATACTACTTGTACTTGTAGTCCCACACATACAACGAGTATCCCAGCAGTCAGACTACAGACAGGGCAGCAATTTTATTCACTTCATTTGAAGTAGGAGGAGGGGAAGGCAGTCTTTGTTGACACCCACAAATATTCATGAGAAAAACCTCAGAAATTGTTGTTACACAGCGCTACAACTGCATGTTAACAAAGGGCCAAAACAGAACTAGGGAAATAAGGAAATAAAACTTGCTTAACTTATGGATGTATTGCTGACCATCAAACTTACAGGGCTTTATTTTTTTATATAACTCGGACAACCCTTTTAAATATTCTCAGCATCACCACAAAACACCTATACTATCAAAAATTTAAAAATATTTATCTGATACCTTGAACGGCGTACTGGAAAAAAATTTAATAAAGAAAATGATGAAAAAGACATACACACTCCAAAGTGGTATCAATAAAAACCACAGATTGCACAGCAAAAAATAAGCCCTTACATCTTAGGGTAGGTTAACATCAGCATTATGGATTCCATTTGTGTTTTCCGTTATAACATGTTTATAACGGAAAATAACGGAATCCAAAAGACGGAAGTCAAAACGGAAGCCGTTAGAGGCATTCGGTTTCAATCCGTCATCATAGAAGTCCGAGAATCATAACGGATCCCTCTGGTTTCTGTTATGCAGAATGGAAAAAAAAGTCCTGTCGACAGGACTTTGTTTTCCGTCTTGCATAACGGAAGAAGGTGACCTTTTTATTGGTACTATTTTGGGGTACATATGATTTTTGATCACTTTTTGTGAGGCAAGGTAACCAAAAAATGGCTGTTCTGGAACAGTCTATTTTTAATTTTTTATGATATTCAACTGACAGAATAGATCGTGTGTTGTTTTTATAGAGCAGGTCATTGCAGATGCGACAAAACCAAATAGGTCTATTTTTTTTTGTTTCCGTTTTACATAATACAGCATTTTTGAAAGACAATCATGTTTTTTTGGGGTCTCCATTTTCTGAAAGCCCTATTTTTTTTTTTTAGACTGTCTTGTCTAGGGGCTTGTTTTTTTGAGGGAAGAGTAGACGTTTTTATTGGTACTATTTTTGTTTTGGTACAGTTTTTATTTATTCATTTATTTTACGGTATTCACCTGAGGGGTTAGATCATATGATATTTTCATAGAGCAGTTCACTACGGACACAGTGATAATAAATCTACTTTTTTCGTTTTAGTTTTATACAATAAAAGCATTTTTGAAAAAAAAAAAATTTTTGTCTCCATTTTCTGAAAGGCAATTTTGTTTTAAATTTTCTGCCGATCATCTTGTGTAGGTCCACGTTTTTGCAGAAAGAGTTGACGTACCATCACTATCAGTACCATTTTTGGGTATATATAATTTTTTTTGCTCGTTCAATCTTAGATCATGTGATTTTTTTTATTTTTGTTAAGTTTTACACAGTTAAAGAGTTTTTGAAAAGAAAAAAAATATTTGTGTGTTGTCATTTTCTGAAAGCCATATTTATGAGACAGGAAACCTGCACAAAATAAAAAGGCAGAGACTCTCCTCCACCTCAGTGTGAGTATCCAAGCATGAGAGAAGATCTGATCAACCTTAAAAACCCATCATCACTAGCAACCTTTTTTTTTTTTTTATATGCACACCCGTGACCACACAAAACCCAAGAAAGGGAGGGAAATAAGGGTGCTGTCCTGGGTTCTGGAAAATCCAATTACCGTAAGTAATCTTCATTTTTCCCAAGCACCCAGTACAGCACGTAGAGAGCGAAATATGAGAGAAAGATCAGGGTGGGTATGCCACAGAAAGCACTTGTTCCCCAAAGACCAGGTCCGCAGGAGAGGAGAGATCAAGTCTATAGTGCTTATGGAAAGAGGATGGAGAGGACCAAGCCGCTGCCCTGCAAATGTCATCAATGGAGACATTACGCCTCTCCGTCCAAGAAGTAGAAACCGCCGGGGTAGAATGTGCTTTAAGATTTTCAGGGACAGAAACACCAGAAGAGGTATATGCCAGGGAAATGGCAGACATTATCCACCTTGCAATGGATGATTTTGAAGCCGACCTGCCCATCTGCACCCTGGAAAAGAACAAAAAGGGAGGAGGCCTTCCTCCAGGTTTTAATGCACGGAAGGTATTGTAATATAGCTCTTCTGACGTCTAGACAGTGAAGATTCTGCTCCTCACTATTCTTTGGATTTTGGAAGAAAGCTGGTAATACCACATTCTGAGATCTGTGAAACTTACTAGCTACCTTGGGCAGGAAGGCAGGGTCTGGAGTTATCAGAACTCTATCCTCTAAAATGGTCGTGAAAGGTGTATTGACAGACATCAGATCTCACTAATACGTCTAGCAGAGGTGAGGGCAACCAGCAAGCACACCTTAAGGGTTAAAGCCTTTATCGGGATGCTATCTAAAGGCTCAAAAGATGGTTTAGTCAATGCATTTAACACCAGGTTCAGGACCCAAGGAGGCATCTTTGGAGACAAAATCGGGGAAGATCTACCAATAGCACTGAAAAATCTAGTGACCCAAGGGGAACTAGCAAACTCCTGGTTAAAGAGGACTGATAGGGCCGATACGTGTACTTTAAGTGTATTAGAGGCTAAACCCATGTCTAACCCCTTTTTGAAGGAATTCCAAAATTAAATTTATAGGAACTATCTCTGGAAGATTATAGAACTTGATGCCTGAAAACTCCAAAAATTTTAACCAGACCCTGTGATAAATAGAAATGGTACATCTCTTTTTATTATTTAGTAGCGTGGAAACGAATTTCTCATAAAAACCTCTTCTAGCTAACAGGCTCCTTTCAAATTCCACGCCGTCAGATGGAGGCTTCTTACTGATGGGTGGAAGACTGGGCCCTGGCTGACAAGATCCTGATTCTCCGGAAGTACCCAGGGACCCGAAATGGACATCTTCCTGAGCCATGAGAACCAAGTTCTTCTCGGACCAGAAAGGGGCTACCAGAATCACTCTTGCTCTTTCTTCTTTGATCTTTTTCAGTACCCTTGGGATTAGGGGAAATCAGGGGAAATGCATAAGCTAGAGGAAAATCTCAACTCTGCATTAGGGCGTCTATTCCAACTGGAGATCCCCTGGGATCCAGGGAAAAAAAAATTTGGAAGTTTTTTGTTGTTGGCTGTGGCAAAGAGATATATACTTGGACAACCCCAAAGAGCCACAATGTTTTTGAAAATCTCCTGGCTTAGACTCCACTCTGCTTGAGACAGAGAACGCCTGCTGAGGAAATCTGCCTGAGAATTGTCTATCCCCCTGATATGGACAGCTGTTATAGAAAGTAGGTATTTCTCTGCGATTGAAAAAATTTTCTGGGCCTCCGCCATTAAATTCTGACATCTTGTGCCCCCCTGTCTGTTCAAGTAAGAAACAGTCGTCCTGTTGTCTGACAGGACCCTCACATCTGACCCTTTTAGCAAGTGGAGGGCCCCCAAAAGAGCTTTTCGTACAGATGTCAGTTCCTTCAGATTGGATGAGCTCTTTCTTTCTGGTCCCTCCCAGAAACCCTGAAGGAGACAATCCTGAACATGAGCCCCCCAACCTACTGGGCTTGCATCCGTAGTGAGACAGATTAAATTCTCTACTCTCCAGGAAAGCCCTTGGTCTAAATTCTTTCTTTTCAACCACCAGGAAAGATCTAACAGAGTCTGATCTGAGACCCTTAAATTCTCTTCCAGCGGGACTCTGCCCTTCTCCCAGAATAATAGGATCTCCGACTGGAGGGGTCTGGCATGAAACTGAGCCCACCTTACTGCGGGGATGCAGGCCAAAAGAGAACCCAGTATAGACATCCCCCGTCTCAGTGAGACTACCTGAAGCCGGTGAAGATCTGAAATCAAACGAAAGATGTTTAAAATCTTTTCCTCCGTTAAAAAAGTCCTCTGGACCCTTGAGTCCAAAAGGAGCCCCAGGAAAATCTGTGACTGAGATGGGAAAGGTCGCGACTTTTCCTTGTTCAGAATCCAACCCAGCTCTGCTAGAATCTGTGATTCCATCTGAACTGCCTTCCTGCAATTGTGTTCTGAACCTGCAACGATCAAAAAATCGTCCAAATACGGAACAAACAAAATATCCTGCTCCCTTATGTGAGCACTCATCTCTGCTATTATCTTTGTAAACACACGAGGGGCTACCGATAGTCCGAAAGGCATGGCCTGGAACTGTAGGTGTAATAAAACTCTCTTCACCGGAACCGCCACTCTTAGAAATTTCTGATGTTGCGGAAATATCGGGATGTGATAGTACGCATCCCTTAAATCCAGGACTGCCATAAAACAAGAGGGGAAGAGCAAATTCACCACTGACTTTATTGACTCCATCTTGAATTTTTTTACATTTAAGTACAGGTTTAGTTTTTTTAAATTTATAATTGTCCTGTAGGAGCCATCCGGCTTTTTCACCAGAAATAAATGGGAGTAGAACTCTTTCTTTTTCTTCTTCTGGAACATGCACCAAGACTCCCTTGTCTAGTAGTTTCAAAACTTCCTCCTCCATGGCTGAGATTCCCTGTTTTGAGGACTGCACCTTTGTGACTAGGAATCTTTCTGGCGGCAAAGAACTAAAGTCTAGTTTTAGTCCCTTTTCTATGATGTTTAGTACCCAGGAACTGTTTTGAGATGCGGGACCAGGTAGGGGAAAAAAATGTTTTAATCTTCCACCTACCTGACATCTGGCGTCATTGGGGATCCGATTTCTTACGATCTCCCCCCCAGACTGGTTGAAGAAAAAACCCTTTCCTCTCTTTTGGGACTTGAATCTATCTTAATTTCCCTTCTTCTGTCTATCTTTATTTTCTCTAAAGGAACGAAAGGGCCGATTCTATCTTCCGGGAAAGGAAAAAGAGGATGATCTATACCCTGGAAACATTTTCTTGTTATCTGCCGCCTTCTCTAGTAATTCATCTAGGGCCGGGCCAAACAAAAATTCCCCCTCACATGGCACACCAAGGGCGTAACTATAGGGGGTGCAGAAGTAGCAGTTGCTACCGGGCCCAGGAGCCTGAGGGGGCCCAAAGACCCTTGTGCCACATAAGTAGACACACAAAGCACTGAGGGAAGGGGGGCCCAAGCTGAAATCTTGAACCAGGGCCCATGAGGCTATAGCTACGCCCCTGTGGCACACCACAAAGCCTTTGCTTAGAGGGGAGATCCCCCTTTCAGTTCTTTAACCATAAAGCCCTACGGGCCGAGTCGGATAAGGCCGCGGATCTGGCAGCGAGTCGCACAGAATCCGCCGAGGCGTCTGCGAGGAAATCGGCCGCTTTTCTGATAGTCGGGAGGGAAGCCAAAATCTCCTCCCTGGCCACTTTATTACGTAACTGGGTCTCAAGCTCTGAGAGCCAGACCATCAAGGAACGAGCGGTACACTTGGCAGCAATGCTAGGCCTAAAAGAGGAGGTCGAAGCTTCCCAAGTCCCCTTCAAAAAAGATTCTGCTTTTTTGTCCAGAGGGTCCTTAAGGACCCCAGTATCCTCAAAGGGTAAAGCAATCTTTCTAGACACTGTAGAAATAGCAACATCTATTTTTGGTGCTTTATTCCACGTACAACAGTCCTCTTCCTCAAAGGGGTACTCTCTCTTTAAATTCCTAGCAATAAAGACTTTTCTATTTTGCTTCCTTCATTCTCCCTTAATTAGCTTCGTCACATTCGTATGGATAGGGAAAGTTTTATGTTTTTTTTAGATTCCAAACCTCCGAACATAATGTCTTGAATTGACCTAGGCTCCTTATTTTCTTCTATCCCCATAGTGGACCTTATTGCTTTAAGTAATTTGTCGACATCTTCAGTGGGAAAACACGGACGACATCCCTCATTTTTCCCATCAGAAGAGGAAACTGAGGAGGAATCCGAATACAGAGCTCCCTTCTGCTCTGGCTCAGATGCTGACGGGGACTGGACCCACGAGGATTCATTACGGGAAGATTTATGGCTTTCGTTGCTGGCTCCTTACTAGCCAAAGAGTTAGAAACTTCCGACTTTACCAAAGCTTGAAGGCATTTGTAAAAGGAAGGAGACTCCTCCGCCACGGTCTTGTCAATGCAACACTGACATAACTTTTTATCCCAGTCACGAGGGAAAGCCACTTTACTTAAGGCACACTCCAAATTCCTTCTTTTAGACACCACTTTTCTAGGCCTTCCCTACAGATAGGATAGACACAAAAAATAGACTGGAATAAGCCCGTTGACAAGATCAAATCCGGTAAAAGCTTACCCCCTTAAAAAGGTACCGGAGCAGAGACAGAGTTGGCCACCACATTATCTGCTGCCTTCTCTTCCTCCATAATGCCTGGTACACGTGCAGCTCACCGGTAGCTCAGCTTTTTCTGAGGAGTAGGCAGTGTCACAAGGAGCGACTGGCTCATTAATCCTGTCCAGACGATGCCGCTCTTACATGCAGGAGAACTCTTCCGGTCACATGAGCCAGGCGTCTGACATCATCACATCGCGTTCAGTGCTGCGTTCCACCCGACGCCATGCCTCTCCTGCACGCTTCCTACCGCCGCTCAGGCCCAGAAGCGCTCCTCCTCCCTCCAGGCTTTCTCCTCGCCACCTCGAGCTAGTGATTCCAACCCCCAAGACACCCCCTCCGGAGGCTCGCGGCGTCTCTGCAGTAACACTACCCCGGCACATCATCGATGCCGCCTGCACAAAGCTGGGGAGCCGCAGGTGAGTGCTCTGGAAAGGGGGAACATATAGCACACAGGATACCACCATGCAGGCTTCTCCTCAGAGACAGGAAACCACACTGAGGTGGAGGAGAGGCTCCGCCTTTTTATTTTGTGCAGGTTTCCTGTGTCTGGGGCAGATCCTCTCTCTCTATGTGCTGTCCTGGGTGCTTGGGGGGAAAAAAAATCTCAGTTTTAGCACATTTTTTTGTTTTAAGACGGTGTTCACCTGACGGGGTGGATCATGTCATATTGTTATAGAGCCAGTCGTTACGAATGCAGAGATAACCAATATGTCTATTTTTCTTTTTTTTCCCCCTATTTTTCTTCATTATGGCAAAGGGTTTTTTTTTTTTTACTTGAAACTTATTTTTCTAGTATGAAACACTTTTTTAAAAAAAACTTTTATTACTTTTTTCCCCCCCACTGTGGCACTTCAACTTTTGGGGGTCTGACTATCGTGTATTGTAATGCATTGACTGTCAGTATAATACACAACCTGCCTACGAGACCCGGTCTAAGGGGCTGTATCTCCCAGGCTTCCGTAAAAGGAAAGCCCTGATGTCTGTGTAAGGCATCTGGCTGCGGTTCCAGCCATCGATGGGGTGGGAGAGGGTGCCCGTACCCTCCTCAAACCTTGTGCAAGCTGTGGCCAGCATTGATTGAAACATGCAAGGGGTTAATACGCCACCATTGGTGTATTCACCGATGCTGGAGTATACATCAGGGGCCCGGCTGTCATTAAATCAGCTACCGCTGATCAAGCGGGCACAGCTCATGCATCTGTCCGATCAGAGCTTGGTTTACGTACGTCGCTGGTATCCTACGGGTTAATGACAACAAGCAAACATTTTTACAATAGGATTTTTGCAAAACTGTTCTTGTATTTTTAAGTATTCAAAGTACAGCATTGTATACCATGGTCTTTTGTTATGGCTAATGCACATTATGATGGCCTTGCAATCTGCTACTGAAGTGTCTCAGACCATAACTTGTTTCACGCTAGCTACTAAACAGCTTTCATATGGTAATAGAAGCAGTCATCCTTGATTGATGCCAGGATGAGCAAACTAAACTGCAACACTAAGCTCTGAAAACAAAGACATACTCATACAGCAAAGTCAAGACAATGAAGCAAGGCTAAACTTTCCTCCTTTGGAATTTAGACAGCATTGCTGTAATTTGACTTCAGTAAAAGTCTGCAACAGCTTACAGAGCTGAAGGAACATAGACTATCTAACAGTAACGTTATATAATATCCCACAACACATCATATACATAAATAACAATATTAACCATAGGACCAGGTGGTGCTCGCTGAGAACAGCTTTCTATCAGATGAAGTAGCAGAATATTTTCTCCTGAGAACCATCTTAGATACTGACATGAAGTCAATTCTTAAGAGTCTGTGATTGCACAATGTCATTTTATAAAGAAGCATTGTGCACAATGTGAGATTTATAAAGAATCATTTTATTACTTAAACCAACACATGATAGGAAACAGGATCACACTATAAAACTTCTCTCCGCAAATATTTGTGTCCTGTATTTCCATCTTTAGAAATCAAACGACTGTTCTTTGTGAAATTTTGGCAGACGCAGAGATTTGCAGATTCAGAATGAAGAACAGCAGACAGTAGAAGACACTGTGCCTTGGGCAATATTATGAATGTTACACAAGGGGCAACTGCTCTGAAAGAATAGGCAGATATTCATATGCAGGCAATGTAGATGAATGAGACGAGTCTGATGCAACCCTTTCCAAAATATAAAAAGGTGTATGGAGCTGTATCAAATTCGAAAAAAGGGTCTTTTGTTTTCCCCCAAAAGTGCTGCACTTGTTCTCAGGTTTGTGTATAGAACTGCAGCACAGCCTCATTCAACCCTTTCAGCCACGGAGGGTTTTTCGGTTTTCACTTGCTGCTTTTCTGAGGCTATAACTTTTTCATTTTATTTTTAAGTTTACATAGCTGGATTTTTCCGGCTATTTTCCGAAGAGCTTGTTTTTTCCGGGACAAGTTGCACTTTCTAATTCCACCATTTAATATTGCATACGATGTGGTGGGGGGCTGTAAAAAAAATTCCAAATGGGGTAAAATTGGAAGAAGAAAAAAAACTGCAATTCTGTAACAGTTTTATGGGTTTTGTTTTTACAGTGTTCCCTAAACAGTAAAACTGGGCAATTACTTTTATTCTCCAGGTCAGTACGATTACGGTGATACCACATATGTATAGTTTTTCTTGCACTTTAATACGGGGGGGGGGGGACTTTGAAAAAAAAAAAAGGGAACTATAACAAGCAAACATCAGATTGCTTCTCTCATACACTCCAATGCATTAGCATTGGAGTGTATGAAGGTTACAATGCATTCCTATGGAGGACTGAGGCTGCCGCACAATGCATCCGGCAACTCCGATCTCCACCAGGGGGGAGCCAGAGAACACCCGGAAGTGCGTTCTTTCGGGTTTTAGCACATTTAGATGCTGTGGTCACATCTGGCCATGGCATCTGAAGGTTTAAAAGTCTGCTATCGACATTACCACCAGTCACAGACTTTAGTCACGGGTATCTGCTGTATGAAACAGCAGGCACCAGGTGGCTATGGCACCCACTGCATTAATGTACGGAGCTAGTCGGGAAGAGGTTAAACGCTTACTGTAATATGAAGTATACCTGCACCTATCTTGTAAACTGAGCTGGCAAAGTGAAGTAGGGTGCATAGCGTCATTATTACATATATCATTACTATGGGGCCGCTGAAAATAGCCAAGCCAGCGGCTCGGCTGTTTCCGTCAGCCCTATAGAAATCTTCAATTCTACTACAATTGGGCCGATGGAAATAGCTGAGCCAGCAGTCTTCTATGAGACCACTGAAAATAGCAATGAATGGAGGGTGCTCATGCATGCACCCTCCATCACTTTGCCGGCTCAGTTTATGAGATAGGTGCAGGTCCCAGAGGTGGGACCTACACCTATCAGACAATGTGGGCATATAATAGTGATATGCCCCCATTGTCTGAGATGGGAATACCCCTTTAAACTGTGCTTACCAGAGGAGTAAAATGCTGTACATCTCCGTTCAGTTCTAGACAACTAAAAAAAAAAAGAAAATAGATATATGTCTATCCAGTTCATCCCACCATCCTGCAATGTTGACCCAGAGGAAGTAAAAAAAATCCCTATGTGTTAGGAAACAATTTTCCACACCCTATGGAAAAACATTCCTTCCCAACTTTAAATTTGGAATATCTGCCTAAATAAATGTCCCACGTCCATAAATCTAGTAACAATAACCTGCTATATTATTACACTGAAGAACGACATCCAAGCCCTGTTTTATCTCAATTTGTGAGTATTAGTGATTTTACTATCACAATGTCCTCTGGCAGTTCCACCGTCTTAATACCCCTACAGTAATCCCCTTCTATGTTGGTATAGACACCTTCTTTCGTGTAGATGTAGAGAATGCCACCTTGTTATAGATGCAAATGAAAATTTGTCACAGAAAACTTGTTCTAGATAAAGGGATAGTATTCTGACGAGGCTTCACTGTACAACATTTTCAACACATGAACCATAAAGATCAGGTAGAAGGAGGATTTTTCAGAATATAAAAAGAATTACTTTGTTAAAAAGCTCTTACAGCTTGCATCCACACTGAAACCAGTTGTTCTAGCTCCATCTTGGTTTGGTTAGACAATTCCAGAATGCGTTCTCTATTTTCATGGCTAGTATAAGCAGAGTCTGTGAAGTCCTCTGTATGCTCCAAAATTACTTCTAACATAGTGGAAAGATTCTCTTTCGAGAGGAAATACAGGTTATCTCGAAGTCCTTCAACTTTACCCTAGAAGGTGAAAATAGATACATCAAATATAGAGGAATCCTTCACAAAATAAGCTTTTTTAAATGTACATTGAGCCATAGTTTCAAAAAAATATATAAAATAATTTTTATTTTAGCTACAGCTTTTTTTAAGCAAAGTCAGAACCCCTTAATGACTAGGCCTTAAAGCGTACCTCAATTTAAAAAAAAAATGCATAATGGCTGTGCCTCTTTATACAACTCTGAAGGAGCAGTTATGTTTGGGCTTCCCTAAAATCTCTTTCAGCCATATTACAGTATTCCATTTCAGCTGCACAGCTAGATGCATTTCTCTCAGTAGCATTTCCCACTATGATTGTTTTCTTCTAGGGAGTTCAGAAAGCTGATGATGGGAGATAAATCACACTTACAGAAAGGCGGGAGGCTCCTGCTCCTTTCAAATGAAATTGTTTTATGAATTATAAATGTATTTTTAGTAGTAAATTTACATTTGCTACACATGTCTGTTTTATTTATTGGTACTTGTGATTTATAAGGAATTGTTAGACCCACCCATATGCAAATAGGGGCGTGATTTAAGATCGAATAAGCTCTCATGCAGACATCCGTGAAGCACAGTCCGTGAAAACCCAGACTATGCTCCTGTTGAGTGCCCTCCTGCACTCAGCAGGAGCACAGTTCGGATTTTCACGGACCGTGCTCCACAGATGTCTGCATGAGGCCTAACATGGAAGAAACTAAGGCCCTTGAAAAAGCAAGGCAAAACCTGGGTCGGGTTTGCCGGGACATCTGGTATTATTACATGCGTGTTTTATATAATAAGTATCCTTGGCTGAACCTAGTGTTCTAGTACTTCACCATCTTGGATCTTCTCTGGTTTGTCTCTCAGAGGGATTACAGGAGGAGGAAACCAGGAGAGAGAGAAGCAACGTGGCCAGCTTGCAGTGATTGTCTGAGTGCTCGTGTGGAGAGGAGGAACTTGGTCTTCCCAGCTGCTTTGGATTTTTGGTTCAGGATATTGGCGGAGCAGATCTAAATATCTGAACTTGTTTGCGGTGAAGGTGGCCTAAGTCTATAAATCCTGCAGCACCAAAATAAAGTGGACTCTAGACAATAAAATGTTTTATTCTTTGATTTTGCACGGCTTTTCAGGCAGCTCAGCTCGTTATGAAAGCACTGGTAGCCTTAAAAAGGCCCCAGGCTGTCATAACAACCAATTGGAGCTCTACAATTTCACCATGGGGGCTCCAATCCAAGAGCAGAGGGAGCCCCTTCTCTCTGTCTAACTCCACAGATGCCACAGTTACTGTTGACTGTGGCCTCTAACAGGTTAAATGACCAGGATCAGAGTCATCTCCAAAGTCAAACACTGCCAGTACCCACTGTGTGAACCAGCTCCATACAACCCACATAACGTAAGGGTAATGCTAGGGAGGGGTTAATTTATTTTTGGAACGTAATGTAACCCCCTAAGAGGTAATTAAAAGGCTTTTTTTATTTCACACTATTTTTCAAGTGGGGCATTCAAAGTTTCCAGAAATCCCAATGTCTGTGGTTTGTTTTTTTTACCAATGCATTTTTTTCATACTACTGTACATGGGGATACATTACAGGGGTCACATAATATGGAAGAGGAAGGGTCCTCTTCTACGTTACCACCACCATCTTGCATCCCCTATAGACAGTGAGGACTGTAGATGTTTACACAACCCTCTGACCCGGGGGCTCATCTGCTATGTGGAGGGAGTGAATTATGTTGCGACATACATGCATTTTATGCACTATGTGCCTCAGCACTCGGTGACCCCGCTCTGAAACTTTACGTGGTCTACCACTTCGTGGCTGAGTTGCTGTGGTCTGTAAACACTTCCACTTTGCAATAATACCACTCACAGCTGATCGTGGAAGGGGTAGATCGAGGGAAGACATTTCACAAACAGACTTGTTACAACTGTGACATCCTATTACAGTATCACTCTTGAATTCAGTGAACTCTTTAGAACAACCCAATGAGAAATGTTTGTAAAGGCAGACTGCATGGCTAGGGGTTGGATTTTATACTTCTGTGGCAACGGGACTAAATGAAATGCCTGAATGAATTAAGAAGTATGTCCCAATTTAATTGTCCATGTAGTATATATATAATGACCTGATTATCATACTAACGTCTAGTCTGGGTTCTTTAACAACTTCAAAGGAATCATACATTTTGAATGAGGATAGTTGGAATCCACAAACTCTATTAGGAAATAATTATTTGTAAAATGATGTTTTCTCACCTTGAATTCTCTAATTCCAACGTAGATACTGATTGGTGCAATTTCAGGCTCGACATTAGGTCGTGAGTCAGTAACAATTTCAATTACCTGCTCTAATGCCACTCTCATTCTTTGGAAGACTCCTTCTTTATTAATACGTGCTGACTCACAATCGGGATGCCTTAGACAGGTCTATAGAGAAATACAAAAGCACAAGTTAGATACATAGGAAAAATCTTATCTTGGTTCAAATTGTGATTATTTTTTTTAAAATCATGAAGAAAATGTATTTTTTATACATCTAATACATACAAAAAGATTTGTAAAAAGTTTGCCCTATTACTACCTACTAGCAGTTCTTTCTCAATCTAGACAGTGTTGAAACTGAAAAAAATATGATAGAATTTAATGAAGATGTCAAGATATCATGGGCACTGCCATTTCACCAATCTTATTAGAAACGAAGAAGAAAAATACATTCTACGCATTCTGAACTGATCAGTCATCCTCAATTCAAAGATAAAATCTCTCCTAAAGGGGTTATCCGGTAAATTATATTGATGACCTATCCTATGGAGGACCTCCAGGACCCCAGCTAATAGAAGAGGTTGGGCCGCAGCCTCCTCCAAGGCCATGTGATGTCACTGTACATTGGTTACATGGCCTAGTTGCAGCTCAGCCCCATAGAAGTGAATGGGGCTTAGCTGCAATACAAAGCACAGCTGCTATACTATGTATGGTGCTGCGTTTGGTAAGCTGCAGGGAGTCCACACCAGAGCTCCAGTGAATGCAGCCGCTCCCTGTAACAGCTGATTGGCCGGAGTGCCGGGACTGAGACCCCTGATGATGTCATAATGTTGACCTATCCTGAGGATAGGTTATCATTATCATTTCTGGATAACCCATTTAAGAGAAGGACCAGCAGCTCTATAAAAGATCAGGTTACAGCAGCTGCTCACAGAAGTGTACGGAGACGGGAAGGAAGAGTAGCGAGATGCTTGAGGATGACAGACGCACAGACATGCTCCTGGCTCTAGTAAATTTTCTATCTAACCCCAGCACTGGATTCAAAGAACACACTGCCCTCCATGCTGCTACAAAGAGATAGTGGAACCGTATCTACTATTCTCTGTGTGTGCGGTGTATGGGAGAAAAACAAAAATGCAAAAACTGTAAATCACAGTTGTCTCATTTCAGTAAGTGGCATTTATTATGTAGAGAAAATTAATACAAGGTACTTACTAATGAATTATTATCGATATTGCTTCCTTTGCTGGCTGGATTCATTTTTCCATCACATTATACACTACTTGTTTCCATGGTTACGACCACCCTGCAATCCAGTACCGGTGGCCGTGCTTGCATACTATAGCAAAAAGCGTCAGCCTCTCTGGTGGCTGGGACCATGGGAGCACACATAGGCTGGTGCTTTTTCCGATATTGTGCAAGCACGGCCACCACTGATGGATTGCAGGGTGGTAGTAACCATGGAAACGAGCAGTGTATAATGTGATAGAAAAATGTATCCAGCCAGCAAAGGAAGCAATATGGACAATCACAATACATTAGTAAGTGGCTTGTATTAACTTTCTCTACATGATAATTGGCACTTACTGAAGTGAGATAACCGCTTTAACTTAATGACCACCAATGTCTTTTGTTGCTTTAAAGGGGGGGCAGTAAACAAAATAAATTAAATTACTGTATAGTTTATCTATCTGTACCTCCAAACTGCACTAAAAAAAATTGTCCTGCATAAAACTAGGCCTCATAATATGAAAAAGGTCTGTATGCAAAAATATAGAAGGGCAAAAAAAAAAAGTACCTGTTCATTAAGGCCCTTTGAGAGTGGGCCGATAAGAGGTACTTTGTCCTAGTTAAAAGGCTTTAACTATATTTTTCTATTCATGGGTTATCCACAGGCCACCATAAAAACACGCTGATCAGCAGTAGCTTCAATGCCCCAACTACAAAATTCTGTCCATTTTGTGGTGGATGGAACTGGGTAATTTCAAAGCCAGAGTTAGTCGTGAATTTGTCATATAAACTGCTGACAGTACCATTGCAATATGCTCAAGTGGCGGGAGGCAAGGAGATGATGCCCCCCCTTATAGGGAACGTCAATCAAGGTGCACAAGGTGGGACTGATGTAGGGGGGAAGCTTGATTTTGAGGAGGTAAGTGCCAGCCTCCTTTACCTGAAACAGATAATTTGCATATAGAAGGAGCTTGGATTTAACTCGATTTTCAGCACATTTACGTTGGAAGTGAAAAGGGGCAAGAAGAACATATTGGAAACATACTGTCTGCATTTTATATGACAAAATGAGCTGTTAGTTTCCCTTTAAAGAAGCCACCGCAGTCAATTATCATTGGGAAGGTGGACATAACAGCATTACATAGAGGTGTACACAATAATTCTAGATTGTACATGTTTCCCCCCGATCTGGAAATAAATCCGACATGCACTTCTGTATCTACAATACCTTTAGAATAACAATATGTGACACCTCACCTCTCAGCAACTAAGCAGATAAATATAGTAATCTTACCTTGGAAGCTGTGAGCAGCATCATGGTACACTTCTCTAGCACGGCTCTAGCAGCAGCCATACTTGCTTTTTTCTTCTCGCTTTTTAAGTCCTTGGAAAAAAGTTATCAAGAGCATGACTTTTGTCTTCAGAATATTTTAAAAATAAACACAATTTGTTTTATATTTGCTATTTAGGACTCTGCATTATGATGGCCTAGTTATTCCTTCTGGAAATGTATGAATAAATAACACCTGGGTTATAACATTTCCATGTTATTCAGCATGGCCTCACGCACTCTAAAACTGTCCAGTCAGTGCCTAACAGTTGATAGGGACATGCCTCACTGGCACGGGAACTAATTATACCTAGTTGTAAATTTATAAATTACAGGAGGAATAACAGAGGAACAGCACAGAAGATTCCTCTTAAAAATTAAGTGTGCACTGTCTCCTTTACTGAGGCAGCGCAGTGTAATTACAACTGTCCCCACTCTGATACTGATGAGGATAGGACATCAATATTAACCCACTACACAACCCCTGATCGATAAGAACCCACTGATCAGACATTCCTGGTATTAGTGCACGCTGTGGGAGAACCTCTTAAGATGCCAATGAAAATTTTTAATAGCAATCAAGAGTAAGGGAGAGGAGAAACTACACTGATCCTTGGCCTGGAAAGCTGACACATTACATGTTCCTTTATAGAGGCTGCCAGTGGCACTAAGGCTCGAACATGGTCCACATTTAGTGGGAGAGTAGGCACCTCTGTTATCTTAGGGTGCATTCAACACTGTGTTTGCACTGTATTTCAGAGATTCTCCCCACATATTTTTGATGTATGCCACCATTTTTGCATACAGTGTGATATGTCACCCATGGGCTCCCATGTTGAACAAAAATGCAAACAAGCAGTATACACCTTTTTGCCTGGATGTCTCTGTATAGTCAGTCTAATGGAGGGGGGACGGGACGTACAGATACTATGGATGAATAAGCCAGAAGCTTAACTGGCGTACGGAATATTTCATTTTTGTAACTTTTTTGTGTAAAATAACCATAAACAGTCCCAAATGAAATGCAAACTATGTTATACATACATTTTGCCGATCTCCGGTAAGGTGGGCGAACTCCACCATTTCATTCCCAAACTGACTGAATATCTGAACAAACTCTTGAAAGCTGCTCACTTTCTCAAGATGCTCCATGGTTGCAAGAACCTGGAAGAAAACAATTGTATCCATTCATATAAAAGTCTGCATTCCTTCCTTCTAATAATCACATTTTCTGCTCACACACAGACTTTCATACACAAATGATTATGATTTAAGAAGCGGTGAATTATCTGACAACTTCAATAGAAAGCAACTGAACTATTCTCCCCTTACCGGTAGGGAATAGAATCACAAACTGCCGCCAGACATCAGTAATGATCAGTCATGTGATGTAGGTTTCAGAAATATTTGTACGTGTAATTGGGGGTGAACGAGTTCAATATGGTCTTGAATAAGAAAATACAATTAAAATAAAGATCTGAACATAGAGGCCATATCGTGCTTTTGCCATTGATCTTGTTTGGGGCAGTTCCTTGCTAACCAACGCATGTAGCAAAGTATAAAAATTTGGCTGAAGGGCTCATACACAACCGTATTTGAAATCCTTCTCACATATCTGCATTATTCACAGGGTGATTTATGCATCAACTACTAAAAAAAACCCAGCATATTCCACACTTTGGGCTGTGAGATGACTACATGTAATTAGGATAGTACATGGGTTTTATTTCATCTATTGTTGCCATCAGATTTCATATTGCATTCAAGAGTACAAGGGTAATGGAAATTTGTATGTGACTGATAATTACATCAAATACCTGTATTGCTTCTCACTGTAATGGAAAATCTCACATACATAACATATAATGCAGGATTTTACTCTTTTGTAGCAAGGATATTTTTCTCCCTTAGTTGCAGTGTACATTTTTACAGAACACCGGAGCTTCTAGAAGCAATGCTTTTATCATATGTCGTCATCCTTCAGGTCCTAATACAGTGGCTTTTGTTGGTCTGAGACTGTGTATAGTATGAAGGTCATGAGTACCATTACCACCATCATTTGGAAAAAGGCTATATGTCTATTTTGTTATGCAGGAAAATTGCCGAATGGAATGCCAACTATAAAGGTTCAACACTATGGTGCTGATACAATGCATTACTGAGGGTCACTATGCAGAGACATGGATGAATACCAAACCCACATTATTGCTGTTACTCACTTAAAGGGGCTTTTCCAGAATCAAAATGTACCCCCTATCCACAGGGAATGGCATTACTTATGTTTCCTGGTTGAATGCATTGGCGGTCGGGCATGCTAGTGCTGTTCCGTTCCAAGTCTAAGGTGCTGACAAAGATAACCAAGCACTGTGTTTTATTGTCAATCCGTTCAAATGGGGGACATGGGATGCCCATTTTCGTAAGTGGTGGGGGTTCCACCAGTGGAACTAGCTATCAGACACATGTACCCTTATCATGTGGGTAGGGGATACATTGTGATTCTGGAAAACCCCTTTAAGCAATCAACAATTATGGATGTGAAGGACACTTGCAGAGTTGCTCTGGAATATTTAGGTTCTTCCCACAATGTAATACAATATCACCCTACAGCGGAGTCCCTTATTCAGCACTTTCTTCTATTAGCTATTGGACAGTGATTACCATAAGCGCCTCTCTCTTGATGGAGGATCATACATGTCCATGCATTACATAGAAAGCCTGACTGGCACTATGTGATGCATAATTTTTCCTGTGAAGGCACTGTTGGACACAGGGCATTCAGCAAAATATAAAGCGTCACTTATTTATGCTAAAGTAGTGATTAATCTGTTACAACCGCTTCAACAGATAATGGCAATGTTTTCTTATTATTGGACAAGCGGACGCTGAATCAATGGAAGCCAGTAACAAAGTAGTTTCCAATCTAGAGGAACAAGCTTTCTATGATCCGTACTCATATCCAGCGGCTACAATCAATAGTCCAGCTGGGTAATAGCTGTACTCAGTACTCTATGAAACAGCTAAGCCGGTTATGGACATGTGATGCCGCCTTATTAAACTGGGTTACAGGAAATTAAATCAAAGAAGAAAGTAGTTATGCCGCATGCCACTTGATCCTGAGAATAGGTCATCAATCGTAAAAAGCGGACTACCCCTTTAAGAACTTCCTGGCAGGTTGCCTAGTAGTGAGGTACCCTGTGATCAGCCTTTTGCCAGAAGACTCTTTGAATAAAAATACATTGTCCAAAATAGATATGAACTAGGTTATACTGTGTGAATTATAAAAACAAATTGTATTACATTGAGGCATGAACATAAAAACTGCAATGAAATACATTTCAGCAAATAGGCACGTCACCATATTATATGTGAGTTTAGACACCTATCAAACATCGTCACTTTTTTTTAATAACATTTTATTTGTTCACCAGATGAAGACATTACATAAAATAGCGTAGAAAAGCAATACGTGAACATTTTATAAAACAGGACATCAAACAGTGAAAATTCCACCAACGAAGCCTCTCCTCCCTGGACGTCTGGTCCAAACACCTCTAAGGCTTGGTTTACATCAGCATTCAGCCTTTCCATTCTCCTGCTCAGTTATAGAAGCAGGAGAACGGAAAGGATGGATTTGGTACATAAGTGAGCCGAACGGAGCCCATAGACTATAATGGGATCCGTTAAGTTTCCGCTCGGGGGAAGATTTTTGAAGCGGAGATAAAAGTCCTGAACTCATGACTTTTGTCTCTGCTTCAAAAATCTTCCTGTGAGCGTTAACCTAACGGACCACATTATAGTCTATGGGGCCCGAGTTATGTGCCGAATCCGTCCTTTCTGTTCTCCTGCTTCTATAACGGAGCGGGATAACGGAAAGACTGAACGCTGATGTGAACTAGAAATCTCCTATTTCACTTTCAGATTACCTAATGCGCCTCTGAGGTCTGTCTTTAGATATCAGTCTGTGTCCCAGACACAAACATCATCTTTTGTGTCTCATCTACCTGTCACTATTTTAAAGGGTTTCTGTCACCAGTTTTTTCGGTATGAATCAGGCTGACATTAGAGATGTTCTAATGTCACCTGATTCCAAATATATATCTGTTTTATTTACTGGTGCCCCCATTTTTATATAAAATGAACTTTTATTTTATGCTAATAAGGCCTCTAGGTGCAAGGGGTGTTACCCCTGCTCCTAGAGGCTCTGTTGATTGACAGGCCCAGGCAGAGAAGAAACACTCAATTCACCATAGCTTGCAAGGACCTTCAATGATGTCATGACCATGTGATCAGTCACATGGTTTAGGAGGAGACAGGCTGTTTGTGTGATCCTAACCATGTGACTGATCACATGGTCATAAAATAAAAGTTCATTTTATATAAAAATGGGGGCACCAGTAAATAAAACAAATATATATTTGGAATCAGGTGACATTAGCACATCTCTAATGTCAGCCTGATTCATACCGAAAAAACTGGTGACAGAAACCCTTTAAGTAATTTTCTATAGAAATAAATAGGCAAAACTATATCCATAGTTTATTAGAATGTAGCATTATAAGTGATAAGGTTTTTACTCTGTGATACAACATAGGGACGTAAGGGTTAACATGTACAACACAAACACTTCTTATAGTGGCAATTTTTTCGTGATGTGTGACACTATACAACATGGAAGCAGTAACACTATTCAGAAAAGATAAATGACTATTTGCCTGCAATGCTTGTTTACTCCGAGAAAAAATATAATCTGATGTCATCGATAAACTGCGAAAACACATCTCTCTTCTGTAAATGGATTGTGCCCATTAAAAGAAACCTAAGTACCTTGTTTCGGGAAGTGATAATTTGTTTAACGACAATCCTGTCTGCCAACACCAGCACCTTAGTAACTGAAGACAGCAGAAGTCTAGCAGCTTTTACCACTCCGGTCTTATCAGTAAAAATCATAACGCGCCCATCAGGGTCAAGATGTTCCCCAATGTTCATACTTGTCAACTGTGCTATGGTCTCACCTGCAACAGAAAAGGCATATCAAATTTATGGATTCATGACTGCAAATACCAGATTTATTATATCATATACTAGAGCTGGGCGATATGGCCAAAAAAAAAAATCTCGATTTTGTTAAAATTTTGGATGATTCACGATTTAAATCTTTTTTTTATTATGTTATTAAAAATATTAAAAAATAAATAAAAAAAGCCTACTGTGCCCCCATCAGACCTCACATCAGCCCACTGTGCCCCCACCAGACCTCAGATCAGCCCACTGTGCCCTCATCAGACCTCAGATCAGCCCATTATGCCCCATCAGACCCCACATCAGCCCATTGTGCCCCATCAGACTCCACGTCAGCCCATTGTGCCCCATCAGACCCCACATCAGCCCATTGTGCCCCATAAGACCCCACATCAGCCCATTGTGCCCCATCAGATCTCAGATCAGCCCCCACAGTGCCCCAATCAGACCTCAGATCAGCCCACTGTGCCCCCATCAGACCTCAGATCAGCCCACTGTGCCCTCATCAGACCTCAGATCAGCCCATTATGCCCCATCAGACCCCACATCAGCCCATTGTTCCCCATCATACCCCACATCAGCCCATTGTGCCCCATCAGACCCCACATCAGCCCATTGTGCCCCATCAGACCCCACATCAGCCCATTGTGCCCCATCAGACCCCACATCAGCCCAGTGTGCCCCATCAGACCCCAAATCAGCCCACAGTGGTCCCATCAGACCTCAGATCATCTCACAGTGCCCCCTTCAGACCTCAGATCAGCCCACAGTAGTGCCCCTTCAGACCTCAGATCAGCCCACAGTAGTGCCCCCTTCAGACCCACTGTGCCCTCATCAGACCTCAGATCAGCCCATTGTGCCCATCAGACCTCAGATCAGCCCACTGTGCCCCATCAGACCCCACATCAGCCCATTGTGCCCCATCAGACCCCACATCAGCCCATTGTGCCCAATCAGACCCCACATCAGCCCATTGTGCCCCATCAGACCCCACATCAGCCCAGTGTGCCCCATCAGACCCCAAATCAGCCCACAGTGGTCCCATCAGACCTCAGATCATCCCACAGTGCCCCCTTCAGACCTCAGATCAGCCCACAGTAGTGCCACCTTCAGACCACAGATCAGCCCACAGTAGTGGCCCTTCAGACCTCAGATCAGCCCACAGTAGTGCCCCCTTCAGACCTCAGAACAGCCCACAGTAGTGCCCCCTTGAAACCTCAGAACAGCCCACAGTAGTGTCCCCTTCAGACCTCAGATCAGCCCACAGTAGTGCCCCCTTCAGACCTCAGAACAGCCCACAGTAGTACCCTCTTGAAACCTCAGATTAGCCTACAGTAGTGCCCCCTTCAGCCCACTAGGCCATCATAAGAAAAAAATAAAAAAATCCCTTACCTGTCCTGAGCCGTGGCTCCGCTCCAGGTCCGGCGCTCCTCAGTCTTCTTCTCCCGGCGCTGCACTGTCACCTGACTGCGTGCAGCGTCAGGTCAGAGTGCGCGCACTACGTCCTGACGCTGTACGTGGTCAGGACAGTGCAGCGCGGCCCCGGAGAAGAAGAGGAGCGCCGGACACCGGGGCGGAGCCGCGGCGCAGGACAGGTGAGATATTTTTTTATTTTATCTGGCAAGCGCCATTTTAGGAAAATCGAGTTCACGATTTTCCTAAAAAATAAAATCGTGAGGCTTTCAATTGGCGAATTAATCGAATTAATTTGATTAATCGCCCAGCCCTATCATATACACAGTGGATATGAAAAATATCGGCATATAAATCTACATAGGCTTGCAGAATGACACCTGCCATTGTGTTCTTGGTTACATATAGTACGATTTGTGTGTTATAACCGTATATTTATAACATTTACAGCATTTATGTTAAAATAATGTATAACACTCAGAGTGACTACCACTGACCGCTGCTTCTGTCCTCTGTACTACAAGTGCTGTAAGTGCTGGAAAACTTTGTAATTTTAACAGCACAGGATGCTATGCTTCTCTGTAACATCCCAAAATTCAATCACAGCTAGCAGTTTTGACATTATTACAATTCAGTCCTATGAAAGTAAAATTAAAAGCAGATATCTTGTGTTACTTTACAGTGCCATCACTTCTGTATGGAGCAAATCTATTCATTATCAATTTATAAGGAACATTAGAAAGCAGGACTGTTGAAAGAACTATGCAAAAGTCATATTCATTCCACCAGACCCCATCCTCATACCAGCAAACCTAAAGATGGCCAAATACATGCTCAAACCAGTTCTAGGATTACTGTTGGGTTTCTGTTGCTTTCATCTTTATCAAAAGCATAAAAATACAAAAAAAATCCTACCAGATTGATTACAAGTCACAGACAATATACCTGTCATTACTACTGTAATAACATAAGTCATGAGAGTCTAAACATGTTTCACTGCAGCCAGATACCTCTCTACGGCCACCAGGTTTGGAGCCACTAAACCACCAGCATGCTGTTATGCTGCTGCGGATTAGCAAGGCCAACCATAACAAATGCCCATAGCAAACCCACCCATTTCTGCAAAGGAACGTAAAAGAAAATCAAACTCAGAAGAGTCCAGGACACTTCTCCAGAGTCACTGGGTGCAAGCCAAGAATGGTACACTGTGCAAGGCACTGCATATCGGGCACATGTGAAGCAAGGTGTGGATTTGCTCAATGCTGCTGGAGTCTTGGACTCTCCTCCCAGCAAGCTTCATTTTCATTTACTATTATTTGTGAAGAGGGATGGGTTTATTAAGGGCTTTGGAATGCCAAACCACAGCTGGTTGTTTAATGTCTCCCAAATCAAACGACAGGTTCCTTTTAATGCTTCATGCATATGGCCAAAAGCAAGCATGTCAACACACCTGGGTACCATGCGGTTACAGAGGTGTCCCTCTGTAAAATGGTATGTAGAGTGATGTATGTATGCAGGCATTCCTCCTTAGAACCATCTATTGGTATTATTTTGTACATAACCCAACAGCAAAAAAATAAATAAAACATTTTTTTGGTGTCCTAGCAAAGGTCAAAATTCATATAAAGGGTCATTAATACAAGCTCCAGTGTACTTCTAGGCATTTGTAAGGGGTGTAACACTGTACGTAGGTATAATAGGCAATTCCCATATCCGTAGACTGTTTCCATAACTCATATGTGCCCCAGTGCCCCTCTCTTTATTTGCTTCTTGTCTGGATGTAGTAGTGAGACAGTTACATGTGTCAGAGGTGGGACCACATACATTTATTGCAAATCATCCTATCCTGTGGATACGCCATAAAGGTCTATGACAGGGATGGCCAACCTGAGGCTATCCAGATTTTGCAAAACTACAACTCCCAGCATTCCCAGACTACCCACAGCTATCAGCCTACAGAAGGGCATGGTGGGAGTTGTAGTTTTACAACAGCTGGAGAGTCGCAGGTTGGCCATGCCTGGTCTATGATGGTCATAGCACAACCGCTTTTACAATTGTGTATGACAAGATGCCAATTATACAAAACTAATTTACCTAGTTCAGTGGCAACATCTTACCCACATAAAATCCTAAATGTTTTGATTCATACTTTATTAGATCTCTGGATTATTTCTTTCATCAGTATATTAATCTCAGAGAATCCTACTCTCATTGTATATTCCTATATTGTTCCTGTAATAGCACTGGATACCTGTGCTTCCCGTTCTGCAGAGTACAGTGAAAAGATCTCTCTCTAGGAAGTCTCAGCCTATTAGCTTCCAGCAGAGTTGTGTGTATTAGACACTTCCTCACACACAGCAGCATGAAAAACATGCCGTTAGAAATCCCCGAGCACTCCTAGTGAAAACAGATTTCATTGTGTAAGATGTTATGGCAGAAAATGAGCACTACGTACAACTTACTGCAGTTCTTATTTTTATAATTAAAAAGCAAAAGGCTCTCTACCATGAACATTTTCTAACTATTCACTCTTTGCATAAGCCCAGAAAACACTTTTGCAGCATTAGGCCCCATTCACATGGACATCTATATGACATCCACAAATATCGACCCAACAGTGGGCCTAATGATCCAAGCTTATAGCATCATACAACATAGACTGTTTCCATTTGCATAGTTCATCACAAGCCAATAACCATTTCACATACCGATACTGTTGTATCATATCCTAGTGACTGCTTAGTAGAGCCAGCTGCTGACTGTGGTACTGAGCGGCACAGAGATACCTGTGCCTAGTTAAGGATAGCCTGCGAAACATGCAGCAACAAGGACTCAACAACACACAAAACACTATAAATATGGCGTCACAAATCCCTACTCGTCATCCTATCACAAAGAAAAAGAGCCAAAACAATGTAATCCACAAAATATGACCGGCCCTGGCATGAAGCCTAGAAACACAATCCACCCTGAGGCCGCTGAGGCAAGGGGAGGCTTTGAAATAGTCCAGAAGAGGAAAAGGATTGTTACTGCATGAAATCCTGACTGACAGTCTGCTTGCTGTTTGACGAGAGAAAGTGAACACAAGCCAGAGAAATCAGCCGACCTCGCAGTTATTTAGGGAATGCGGCAGTCTGATTCCTGGACTTTTCTACACTATGAGAAATTGGGGTATATTGTCAGCTGTCACACTTCTGAAGTCCTGCCAGAAAGAGCTCAGGGGCCACATGGGAACATTTAAATTACTACGATCCAGAAAACGTGCTCCACTAGAGTACATGTTCAGGAAAAAGTGGATCTCCTTTACTATAAACTAGCACCTGGACATCCAGCAGTTCATTTAAAAAAAAAAACAAAAAAAAAAAAAAAAAAAAACCTTCATAATATAGCCATTACTAATCACTGCCCTGGATACTCCTATACATCTAAATGTAGTTACTGATAAAACTGGGCATGTGGTCCTGTTAAGGTGCATTTATACCTGCCGAACAGAAGCAGATTGTCCGGAAGGAAGCGTTCTGCTGCTCGTTAAGTAGAGGTGAACCCCTGCATTGATATGCAGCGATCACCTCCACAGTAGGAGAACGAAAGATTACAACTCCATTTCGACAGCTGTTTAGACGGCACATTCTGCTGCCCAGGATCGATAATTTAGGTGCCTGCATGAATGACCGTTTCACCCAATGAATGAGCGTTTGTGGTCATTCATAAGGTGATCTGCTGCACCTTTACACTGGCAGATTGTTAATCTGCCTGATTATTGCACTGATTAATCCACCTTTAGGTATTAAACATGGACTCAGTTCATTGGATGAAACTGCAGTTTGTGAAGGCATCTAAATTATCGTTTCTGGGCAGCAGGTCATGCTGTTTAAATGGTGATCTGCTGAACGGAAACAATGCAGCTGTATGAGAACGAGCGATCACAATGGTGACTGTTCATCCTCATACTGTGGAGGTGATCGCTTCAAATCCACCTGACGAGCAACCGAATACCAGGAAGGAATGCTTCCTTCCCGACAATCTGCTGCTCATCAGCCTGTCTAAAGCCACCTTTAGAGCCTTCAGGGGAAGTACAGATGTGAATTTAGCACTAGATCCAATGGATAATGCAGTAACAAGATTATGTCAATGACACATCCTCAGGACTGTAGCCAAATGGATTAGAACTACAACTAAACAGTACTTGCCCTGGGGTCTCTTCTACTTGAGTCATCTACCTTCCTGGCCCCACTATGGTCTAATTGAATGGTTATTAAGGAACTCTGCTAAGCATTAAGTTGGCACCATATACGACTGGTACGTTGTCACTATATAGAAGCATTAGAAGGGTATTTTAGCTTAGCACAATACAAGCCAATGTGTGGCTATATTTTGGTATATTGTTGCATTAGTAGACTCCATTTTCATCCTTAAAGAGGACCTTTCACCACTCCTGACATGCCTGTTTAATAGCTTCATGCATTCCCCATGTAATAACAATTCTGGAACATCTATTCTTATGGCTCTATGATGTGCCATCCCTTTATTATTTCTACTAGAAGTTATGAATGAATTGCTAGCAGTCTGCAGAGAGGGTACAGAGGGGTGGTAACCAGTTGGGGGGGGACGGGTGGGAGTGTACCTGCACACACTGACTCTATCCAATCAGTGCTGCCATGTTCAGGTGCACAACCCCAACTGGTTACCACCCCTCTGTACCCTTTCTAAAAGCTAATAGCAATTCAATTATAACTTCTGGTAGAAATAATAAAGAAATTGTAGAACATAGAGCCATAAGAATAGATGCTCCAGAATTGTTATCACATGGGGAATGCATGTAGCTATTAAAGAAGGCATGTCTGGAGCGGTGAAAGGTCCTCTTTACAAAAAAAAATTGCACACACAGCCACATATGTTCGTACACAAATGGTCATACAGGCTCGAGAATAGAAAGTTTCATCTTTTCGAATTATCGGTTTTCTTTTGGAAGAAAGAAAAAAAAATAACTCCTGGAAATTCCCTTCAAATGCTATGGATACCTTTGCAGCATTTTTTATTTCATTGGCTGTATGAGATAAAAACATTTGCAACTGGTTTTTCAAAAACAAAATTTCTGTGTTTGCCTTCTGCAACCTGCTTGTATTCTCATACTTTGCAGGCTGCTTAGTCCTGGTGAATGTTAAGTCGCTCACTCTGGTGAGCCCTTTTCTATGCTAAAAACTGGCCATATAGAGTGCCTTGCGAAAGTATTCGGCCCCCTGGAACTTTTCAACCTCTAAGCTCTCTAATTGACCTCTAACGCATGAATGCTCAGCTTAGCTAACCACCTAAAATGCAGTGCCTTACGAAAGTATTCGGCCCCCTGGAACTTATCAACCTTTTGCCACATTTCAGGCTTCAAACAAAAAGATATAACATTTAAAATTTTTGGTGAAGAATCAACAAGTGGGTCACAATTGTGAAGTGGAACGAAATTTATTGGATCATTTAAACTTTTTTTGTAATAATAAAACTGAAAAGTTGGGGCGTGCAAAATTATTCGGCCCATTTACTTTCAGTTCAGAAAACTCACTCCAGAAGTTCATGGAGGATCTCTGAATGATCCAATGTTGTCCTAAATGACTGATGAAGATAAATAGAATCCACCTGTGTGTAATCAAGTCTCCGTATAAATGCACCTGCTCTGTGATAGTCTCAGGGTTCTGCATCATGAAGACCAAGGAACACACCAGGCAGGTCCGTGATACTGTTGTGGAGAAGTTTAAAGCTGGATTTGGATACCAAAAGATTTCCCAAGCTTTAAACATCCCAAGGAGCACTGTGCAAGCGATCATATTGAAAGGGTAGGAGTAACAGACTGTTGCAAATCTACCAAGACCCGGCCGTCCCTCTAAACTTTCATCTCAAACAAGGAGAAGACTGATCAGAGAGGCAGCCAAGAGGCCCATGATCACTCTGGATGAACTGCAGAGATCTACAGCTGAGGTGGGAGAGTCTGTCCATAGGACAACAATCAGTCGAACACTTCACAAATCTGGCCTTTATGGAAGAGTGGCAAGAAGAAAGCCATTTCTCAAAGATATCCATAAAAAGTCTTGTTTACAGTTTGCCACAAGCCACCCTGGCAGACACACCAAACATGTGGAAGAAGGTGCTCTGGTCAGATGAAACCAAAATCCAACTTTTCGGAAACAATGCAAAACGATATGTTTGGCGTAAAAGCAACACAGCTCATCACCCTGAACACACCATCCCCACTGTCAAACATGGTGGTGGCAGCATCATGGTTTGGGCCTGCTTTTCATCAGCAAGGACAGGGAAGATGGTTAAAATTGATGAGAAGATGGATGGAGCCAAATACAGGACCATTCTGGATGAAAACCTTTTGGAGTCTGCAAAAGACCTGAGACTAGGATGGAGATTTATCTTCCAACAAGACAATGATCCCAAACATAAAGTAAAATCTACAATGGAATGGTTCAAAAATAAAGGTATCCAGGTCTTAGAATGGCCAAGTCAACGTCCAGACCTGAATCCAATTGAGAATATGTGGAAAGAGCTGAAAACTGCTGTTCACAAACGCTCTCCATCCAACCTCAAAGAGCTCGAGCTGTTTTGCAAAGAAGAATGGGCAAGAATTTCAGTCTCTAGATGTGCAAAACTGATAGAGATATACCCCAAGCGACTTGCAGCTGTAATTGCAGCAAAAGGTGGCGCAACAAAGTATTAACCCCTTAGTGACTGATGACGTACTATGTACGTCATGATGTGGTGTTAGTTACCGCATCATGACGTGCACAGTACGTCATGAGCTCCAAGTGTCACCACAAGTACACTTGTGGTGACACTTGCTTGTAAACAGGTGTCACGGACAGCAGAGCTGTCCGGACACCCGGCAGGGGACCAATCACAGTGGTCCCTGCCTTAGAACTTAGAATTTGACTGACCAATCGCAGAGTTCAGCAGCGCAGCCCCGATGTCCTTGAGGACATCGGGGCTGCGCTGCTATGTTTTAATATTTCAGGATAGCCGAGCGGACCCCAAGCTACCAGGAGCCTGATCAGGCTTAGTGTGTAAAGTAAAAATACACTGCATTAAAATATATAGTGTACTGCAGTGTATTATAGAGACATCAGATCCACTGGATCTTCAAGAACTAAGTGGGTCCGAGTCAAAAAAGTGTAAAAAAAAAAATGAAAAACTTAAAAAAAAAAAATAAAAAACCTACAGCTCTCAGACTATGGAGACACTAAAACATGATTTTTTTCTGTTTCAAAAATGATATTATTGTGTAAACCTTAAATAAATAAAAAAGTACACATGTTCGGTATCGCCACGTCCGTAACAACCTGCTCTACAAAAATCTCACATGACCTAACCCCTCAGGTGAACGCAGTAAAAATAAATAAATTAAAGCTGTGCCAAAATTACCAATTTTTGGGTCACCTTGCCCCAAAAAGTGTAATAATGAATAATCAAAAAATCATATTTACCCAAAAATGGTACCAAATGAGCCCCTACACAAGACGATCTGAAGAAAAATAAAAAAGATATGGCGTTCAGAAAATGGAGACACAAAAACATATTTTTTCTCAAAAATGCTTTATTATGTAAAACTGAAACAAACAAACAAAAAAGTAGACATATTTGATATCATCGCGTCCATAACAACGTGCTCTATAAAAATACCACATGGTCTAACCTGTCAGATAAACATTATAAAAAACAAAATATAAATACAGTACCAAAACATCCATACTTCGGTTACCTTGCCTGCCAAAAAATATAATATAGAGCGATTAAAAATCATATGTACCCCAAAATAGTACCAATAAAACTGTCATCTTATCCCGTAGTTTCCAAAATGGGGTCAGTTTTTGATTGTACTATAGGGTGCATCTGGGGGGCTTCAAATGGGACATGGTGTCTAAAAAACAGTCCAGCAAAATCTGACTTCAAAAAACCATACGGCGCTCCTTTCCTTCTGTGCCCTGCCATGCGCCCATACAGCAGTTTACCACCAAATGTGGGGTGTTTCTGTAAACCGCAGAATCAGGGTAATAAATATTTGAGTTTTGTTTGGCTGTTAACCTTAGATGTGTTAATGAAAAAATGAACTAAAATGGTAAATCTGCCAAAAAAGTGAAATTTAGAAATTTCATCTCCATTTTCCTTTAATTCTTGTGGAATACCTAAAGGGTTAACAAAGTTTATAAAATCAGTGTTAAGTAACTTGAGGGGTGTAGTTTCCAAAATGGGATAATTTATGGGGGGGTTCTACTATGTAAGCCCCACAAAGTGACTTCAGACCTGAACTGGTCCTTAAAAAGTGGGTTTTGGAAATTTTCTTAAAAATTTTAAGAATTGCCTCTAAAATTCTAAGCCTTCTAACGTCCCCAAAAAATAAAATCACATTTACAAAATTTTGCAAACATGAAGTAGACAAATGGGAAATGTTAAATAATAAATATTTTATGAGGCATCACTTTCAATTTTAAAAGCAGAGAAATTGAAATTTTGAAAATTGTGAATTTTTCAAAAATTTTGGTAAAGTTGGAATTTTTTCATAAATAAAGGTGACATATATTGACTCAAATTTATGACTGTCATGAAGTACAATGTGTCACGAGAAAACAATCTCAGAATAGCTTGGATAAGTAAAAGTGTTCCAAAGTTATTACCACATAGAGTGATACATGCCAGATTTTTAAAAATAAGTCTGGTCACGAAGGTGCAAAATGGCCCAGTCATTAAGGGGTTAATGCAAGGGGGCCGAATAATTTTGTACGCCCCACTTTTCAGTTGTATTGTTGCAAAAAAAGTTTAAATGATCCAATAAATTTCTTTCCACATCAAAATTGTGACCCACTTGTTGATTCTTCACCAAAAATTAAAAATGCTATATCTTTTTGTTTGAAGCCTGAAATGTGGCAAAAGGTTGAAAAGTTCCAGGGGGCCGAATACTTTCGCAAGGCACTGTATATCTCTATTTTTTTTACTTTGTATATTTTTCTTAACTGCATTACTGCAATAGTGTTCACCCTCTAGTGGTGGGGTGGTGGTTTCTACAGCAAGAACAGTAGGGCCATACAAGCTAGGTCATCCCTATCAGGACAGCCATTCTGCCTTTAGGCAGTATATATCCAGGGTAAATCAAGGGCTGTATTTTCTCTCCCCCACTTCCCTTTTCTAGTATTTTGGTTAGCTCTTAAATTATTTATAATGAGTGATGCAAAGATAGCAGTGTGATGTTAATCAACATATTAAGGCTAGATTCACACGATCGTATGTGTTTTGTGTTCCGCAAATTGCTGATCCGCAAAACACATACGTTCGTGTGAATGTAGCCGGCAAGACAAGAATAGGACATGCTCTATCTTTTTTGCGGGGCCGCGGATCGGATCTATGGATGTGGACAGCACACAATAAATGGGTCCGGATGCGGAGCCAAAAATATGGTCGTGTAAATGCACCCTAAGGGTTAAGATTTAAATGGAAATTTGTAGGTTTCAAAGTCAAGTATAGTTTAGAATCAGAGATGCAACAAAATTATTAAGCGTCTTGTGCCTCAAAGAATGTGTCACCTGTATTTTCTTTTATTTTCTGATTGTAGATTTTTAAATTCTGTTTCCTGTGCCTGATTATAGGGGCAGCCATCTTGCCTGGGCTGTTATTAACAGTATTTAGCAATATGCTTTACAGCAGCCATAATGGGCCAGAGACACAATAGACTGGAGGAGACCTCATTGACTTCTATAGTAGAGATTTCTGGGCATGCTCTGTGACCTGTGCAGAGGTCATTGTACACTGAAGGAGTAGATAGGCTCTGACAATGACCTATTGTGAATGGTGGATACATAGTTATCTATATAAAGGTGATAACCGTCATTGTAATTCTGCTTGTGATGAGGAGAGGACTGCTGAAAAGTTATCTGTTCAGACCAAGAACTGGTGCCTGTTATTAAGCTTAGTGGCCAGTGGAAAAATGTAGGATTTTTTTTTTAATATAGATAACCAACATTTTTTAAAAATGTTTGACCTAAAAACATATTTTATACAATGGGTCATTTTTTGAGGACACATTCTCTTGAATAAATATGGCACTGCTCAAACAGGGGAATCTGATTAGCAACACTGGCTTGTGAAATGTGAGCCTTAGTAAATCAGGGCCTAAGTGCTATTGTAAATGTGGTTGTGTCATCAACTTCAGTAACTTCATAAAACAATCAGATTTGCACTTTGGCAAGATAACTTGACTGCAGTGCAGCTCTGAATTTTCATAGTCCTCAGGTCACAGATAAAAGGCCAGCCCTTCATCCCACCATTGATTTTCTATAAGCAAGAAATGCTGAAATGTAATTCATGCAGAATACATAAGCTGTTTGTCTTGGAATTATCAGCAAAGCCACATCTTAGCAGTTGTGTTCGTAATGAATGATGTACAAGGAATAAATATTGGCGCAGACACCACTGTTTGCCATGGCCGAGAATCTATTTACACAGGTAATGAAGGAAAGACTCTCTAATAAAGTGATACAAAACAAGTTCTCTACTTTGACAAATGTTTAGTAGGGACACGATGAATAAAAGATTACAAGGACACTTCTCCTTTAATGTGCAAAGATACCAGCATAAAAAGAATAAAGAGGACGACCAGTCATCTACAGCAACTACTGAAGGAACAGAAATACTTTACACACATTTTACATTAAGCATTCAGCTATACAGTCACTGTATACCTAGTTACATACATTGCTGATGTCCATAGTAACCAATCACAGTGCAGTGTTTATTTTTCCAAGAGCACTATTAGAAATGAAAGCAGAGTTGTAATTGGTTGCTGTGAGCAAGAAAACTATTTTTGTTAACTCAGTTTGATAAAGGTCTCCCCAGTTTGGTTGCTTTACTTTGTTACCAATTCAAACCAGATGCTGAACCATTAATTTTTCTCATTGCATCATTGTATACTTTCTATTTTCTTTACATGATTATGAGTGCAGCGGTTAGAGATTGACTTTCCAGCCATCACATGTACGAAGAAATCCTTAAAGGGGTTGTCCAAGTTATTATTATTGATGACCTATCCTCAGGATAGAGAAGATATTCATGGCACTCAATTTAGGGTATGCAAATTAAAGTATAAGGTTATTGTACGAGTAAGTATCCATAGATTGTGATTCCATAAATTGGACGTTTCGTTCCTATTGGACTTTCATCTGCTGTATTTATATCTGCTATGTGGCCGTTTTCTGTGTGGAATCTACGATCCAGAAAAACGGCCACATAGCAGATATATGCTGCTGAAGGTCCAATAGGACTGAAATGTCCGGTTAATGGAATACAGTGAGATTACAGCGAAGTTATAATTATACATAGCTGGATCGCAATCTATGGATGCTTCCTTGCACAATGGCGACTGGGGGGGTTGGGCGGGGGTTTATAGTGAATAGCAGGACACGGCAGGGACAAGCCTTCCTAGCATCACCCACTAGCGCCTCCTGTCCAACCTCCTCCCCCGCCTAATTTTTATAATATTTCCTTTAATTAAGGGTAAGGATATTACAAAATGGTAAATTGAATGGAACACAATGTCAGCTCCAAACCTCCCAATATATAGTAGGATGTTAAACACTACAATGTATGTAGCTTTGAACCCGGACAACCCCTTTAAGGTTGTTGACAAGGATGCCCATAAACATCTGGGCAGTTATGACTGCCTTTGTCATGCTGCCTCCCTAATGACTCACCGTTCCACAAGTATAAAAACATTAAGGCCCTGATTTATCACACCTTCACTCCAGAATTCTGTCTTCAAAAAGTCGCACGATAGGGCTTTTGCGACTTTTTTGCGCATTTTTTTGCGACTTTTTGCATGTGTACACAACTCACTCCAGTTTGTAATATGGGTGGAAAAGTGGGTGTGGTTAGCCATGTTAATGAGTTTCACTCCAGATTTATCATTGCGACTTTTTTAAAAAAGTCGCAAAATAGTCGCAATCTCACTCCAGGAGGAGGGTGGAGTAGGAAAAGTGGAGTAGCTTCTCTAGACAGAAGTGTTAGGTTTAAGGACAAGTCACATTTATCAAACAACCTGTGACGTTTGATAAATGTGGCAGAAAGTACTCCAACACAGACTGAAGCAAAACTGACTTCAAATATTTTCCTAATGATAAATTCCCCCCATAGAGTATATTTATTTTAACTCAACAGGTCTTTAATTTTTATCAAATATGTTGGAAAGTCTCTAATGATATGTAGAAAACATAAGTATAAGGGCTACCTACCAGCTCGCTTTGCCTCGCTGCAGGCTATACACATTTCTTCTTTCAGTTCTCGGTTCTCGTTCGCTATGGTTTCACCTACAGTCACAAACCTCCCAACTGCTTGGTTCACAGCCTGGCCCACTCGCTCGATGGCCTGCAGAGTCTTCTCAGATTTCTTTGGTTTTTCTTTGTGGTTAATGAGCGTTGTTATCTAAGAGACAACATTATATGATTAACAACGGATAAAATGTCATTTTCACTACAGTTTATCCCCATCATAATAATAATAATAATCTTTATTTATATAGCACCACCATATTCCGCAGCTCTTTACAATTCAGAGGGTTCATGTAAAAAGTTACTGGCTAATATACAAAACTGAAACACTAGTGAAGTAATTGATCTGATATTCCAGGGCAGAGCATTCGAGAGAGTAGGAGCAACTCCAGAAAAGTCTTGAAGATGGGAGTGAGAGATACAAATTATGGAGGATGTTAATCTTGTATCACTACCTTAACGGAGAGCATGAGTAGGGTGGTAGATGGAGAAGAGGGAGGAGATTATGTAGGTGCAGCAGCAGTGGAGAGCTTTGTGGGTGAGAAGTTTGAACTGTATTCTGTGGTGGATGGGCAACCTGTGAAGTGACTGGCACAGGCTAGTAGCATAAGTATAGTGGGTGGACAGATAGATGAAGCCTGGCTTTAGGATAGACTGAAGGGGGGAGAGTTTAGAGAGAGGAAGACCAATTAGTAATCAGTTACAGTAGTCAAGACGAAAATGAATCAAGGCAACAACAAGAGTTTTGGGCGTTTCCAAAGAAAAGACGGATTCTGGAGAAGTTTTTGAGGTGCAGATGACAACAGCATGCTTAAATATAGTACAATAGCGTGATTAAATATAGTAAGATGACTAATATATCAAAATATTAATAATTACAGCTCCCTTACAGAGGGCTATCCAGGAATTTATATTGATGACCTATCGTCTGACAAAAGGTAGGTTGGGATTAGTTCACCATCGATACCTAGGTCGATGATCAAATCCAGTGCATGGATAACAGGGCTAGCTCCCAGGAATAAGGGGAAAAATAGGTGGAGGAACCATCAGTTATTAAAATGCTCTTACTTTGTGTCAGGATCATGACTTAGAGGGCTTAAAGGGTCACCCAGATTTTAACATCAACCTCCCACTCTGCTACTTTGAGCCACAGGGTTACGCTAACTCTTCCCCCTTTAGCCATCTGACATCCACATCTAAGGGATATTAGCTGCCACTATTTGTCATATTAAGAGGACAAGATGCTTTAAACTCGGTAACACAGTTATCCATTCCAACCAACTACTCTATCTAGCATTCACAAGATTACTAAACCAATATACATAACACTTCTTCTGAGGTCGTGAAATTGTTTAGAACACAATAAGGCTCTTATTAAAGCGAAGTTTCAATATCTAAACGACAGTGTGTACAAAAAATAGTTATCACCAGGTAAAAAATACAAGGACATACAAATACAATGCAAAAATAAGAGTTTGAAAATAAAAAGGATAAAGAAACTGAACCTAACACGTTACGAGACAGTAGAAGTCCAGTAGCCTGGGGGTAGCAGGAAAGTTGCCAGCTCATCAAACACGTTTTCCCCCCAAAAAATGATAACTTGCTACTGCAACATATACACCTTAAGAAGGTCTGCAGCTGCCCACACTAGCCCTCTGCCAGTGATGTCAGAAATGAGGCTAGTGTGTATGCTAATGGCCTTTTATGACCAACTGTTATTATGTCAGTGCTTTGCTCAGAATCTGTCCACTAAGATAAATTTTCATGTGGGCATCATAGTGACTTCATACCACTTTCATCCAACCAGTCATAATGCTCCGCCCATGTGCATATGAAACATGGAGGGGTTAGAGACGTTACAGGCTGCGTTCTTTAATTACCCCCTCTTGCAGAGCCCTGACTGACTGAGTTAATGTTTACACAGGAGATGCCGGCGGATAGCATAATTCTAACCCTTAGCAGCACACAACCAAGTTATAAATTAGGTCGAGCATTTCTTTGATAAATCTCTATCGGTATGGTTTTTGATACATGACCTCCTATTCCAGGTTATGGTATCCTCTACCTTTCAAATGGCTCCACCAGGGCTAGGGCTCTGAGGACATCTCGAAGGCTACAATAAGGTTTATGATGGGTAATGTATTTTCCAAGGCTACTTTCACACTAGCGTTTTAAAATTCCGGTATTGAGTTCCGTCATAGGGGCTCAATACCGGAATAAAACGCTTCAGTTTTGTCCCCATTCATTGTCAATGGGGACAAAACTGAACTGAAGACAACGGAATGCTCCTGAAAGCATTCCGTTCCGTCTTCAGACCGGAGAACAAACCGCAGCATGCTGCGGTTTGCTCTCCGGTCCAGGCATCCGCACCAAGACGGATCCGGAATGACCCCCAATGCAAGTCAATGGGGGTGGATCCGTCTGGTGTGACCATAATGGTAACCGGATCCGTCCTCCATTGACTTTCAATGGAGTCCATTACGGATCCGGGTACACATAGACACATACAGACATAAACATACACACACATAAAGACATACAAACACACATACATACTTACATGCTCCCCGGCAGGTCTTCGGAGCGTCAGGACGGCTCACACAGGTCACGATTCCCCACAGCGCCCTCTGCTGGAGAATCGTGACCTGTGTGAGCCGTCCTGACGCTCCGAAGACCTGCCGGGGAGCATGTAAGTATGTATGTGTGTTTGTATGTCTTTATGTGTGTGTATGTTTATGTGTATGTATATGTATGTACTGTGTGACGTGTGGGGCCGGAGCGCGGTTCCGGCTCCACACATGTCACTGCGGCAGGCCTGATCCGGCAGCACCCTTCACCTGCCGGATCAGGCCTGCCGCCAGTGTGAAAGTAGCCTAAGTGAAATTTTTCTGCTACTCTACTTTTGTTTAGGCAGCCCTTATGTCAGGGGGGTTTAAACCTCTCGGATATCTACAAATTATTTTGCCATCTATACCACCACACTTTGTTACTTCAAAAACAACCACGGACAACGCAAAGTCACCTCTGCTTATGTGCCTCGAATTCGGAAGTGTTCATAGAATTAAAACACTGGAATTCAAACCAGATTAAATATAAAGTGTTGGTACCAGATACCTTATGTAATGTGTGAGGGCAGAACTAGTGATAAAGGTGAACAAAAGTTTGATAGCTATAGAGAATAGCTGAATAAGTTTATCAAGCAATATTGCTATAAAAATAAGTTGTCAGTTTTTAGTTCAATCGACTGAGAATCTGCTTCCCGACAAAGTAGCTTTTTTCCAATCTGATTGTCGATTTTACTTTGTTGTCCGTGTTTGATGAAGAAACGAAGTAAGAAGATTTCGACAAGTGCCGGATCCTCCACCCATTTTTCTCATGTACTGAACTTATTCTATGCGCTTTATAAAACAGGACTAAAACTGGTTAATATTTCTTTTTCTATCACCTAACATGGATGAATTAAACAAGGAAATGTGTATGTTTTAACCTCTAGCATGTTTGTTGCTATTAATCTAAGATTTACTTGTAGTTACTGGCAAGTGCTTTTTCATGCTTCATTAAAAAGAGCCGAGGCAATAAAACTCCTATAATATGGACATAAATAACATGCTCTTAAAGGTCTGCCAGTACTAAACACCATATTGCTGTGCTTGTAATTGCACAGTTTAGGCAGACGGCATATTTCAGTTCTTTTATACTTGATTCTAATCAATTCTTGTGCAGTGAAGGCAACAATCATTCTCATTTTTATACTTTATAACCTTGTTTTCTTTACTCACATTTATTTCTTCTTATATAAAACTGTCAACAATAAAGGTCTTTTCCATACTTTATTTAAAAGCACACTAACATTGATATTCTGTTATATCACCAGAGATAAAGAATAAAGAAAGAATTCAACCAAAACTGTATGATCTATCAACCAATGTGAACGAATGGGACAATTAGTGAAAGCATAGAAGTGACAGCATATAGACAGGCACAAGGGTGCAAAATAAGAAAATAACAAGAATATCCAAGAAATTATATCTAGGCAACATTCTGAATTATAATTTAGCACTAGATTAATAACACTTTGTACAGTGTGTTCCACAGACTGAAAGCTATGACATCTATTAGGAAGCCCCTCATAAATTCTTCTATTTGTGCTATGGGACAGCACCAAACCCCACCTAAGGCATAACAGTATTATACTTTGTTCACAAAACAAAAGAAATACACACAAAATGGCATTTTTGAAGTTACAAAAATACTGCAAACCTAAATAAAGACGCATGATTTCGGATAGCAAGCTTCCTAGCTTTGCATATAATATATCAACGCATGATAAAACAGATCTGGTAAAAAGAGAGAGGTTATCTTTCCTGCATATAGGGAGTGAAGGTAATTCTAATATTAAGCTGCAACCGAGGCCATTGTGTACACATTAGAAAAGCATCCATTGAAAATTTGGGCTGATTGTGATGAAAGCACTTGCAAGACTTTGCATATTGGGGTCATTTATGGGAATTTAAGTAACAAATTGAATAATTTCTCATGAGCAGATCCAAAACCCCTAGGTAGGATCACACGCACTGGTAGAAATACTGCAGACTTCCACTAGGAAAACTGACTTAGGGTACCTCAAAATATGAAAGCTTTTTATACTTTAAAAAAAAAAAAAAAAAAAAAAACTTTTCTTTCCCAAAAAATGTAAATTGAGTTTTACTAAAGCTTAAACACTGCACTTAATCTGGTTGCTGTGTTAAAGGGAGTCTGTCACCTCATTTTCACCTATATAACTAACAGCACTGCCCCACAGAAGATTGCATACACATCCCAGACATACCTGTGTGCACTGTGTGTGTATTACATGTCAAGAAAAAGCACTTTTATTCTGCAGGAAAACAGCTCCCAAGTGCCCGGCTGAAAGTGAAACTAAAAACAGCTTTCTCTCCTGACTCAATTTCTAACAGCTATATCTTCTGAGATACTGGATATAATGCTGTGATTTCGGTATCATTTTAAACCTTGGAATGTCAGCTTTCAAAGAAGGTCAGAACCATTTTTCTATCTGCTACCAATCCCAAGATAGCAGCAGCAGCAGAGCCGGGCACTTGGGAGCTGTTTTCCTGCAGAATAAAAGTGCTTTTTCTGAACAAGGAATACAGGCACAAAGTGCACACAGGTATGTCTGGGATGTGTGTGTAATTGTCTGTGGGGCTCTGCTGTTAGCTATATAGATGAAAATGAGGTGACAGACTCCCTTTAAATTACTGCAACAGCCACACCACAAAAGAGATGTAATGTAGCCTTACCCTCCAGCAAAAAATGGTAATTACTAGAATGACTGGGACATTTTCTATACACTTCATTTATATTAAAGACCACTCACTTCACTGAACACTGTGCATTACTAGGAGTTAGGCTAGTTTTACACTAGCATTCGGGGGTGATCCAGCAGGAAAAGCCTGCTAGGTCTCTCTGGATCAGACATTGCCGGAAGCTACATGAATGTTGTCTGGAAATCGGGACGCCAGCAAACATGCAGAGAATCGGCCAGACAAATACCGCTGAATGGTGGCATTCACATAGTTTTCGGCAATGCCAGATCCAGGGACAGCCAGGAGGGTGTTCCCTGCTGGAACAGCCTGCCGGATCTCCCAATCGCTAGTGTTAAACTAGCCTTAAAAGGATGACTTATCCTTAGCATAGCTGTGTGAAGAGAACGAAGCGCTCCTGCGAGCACTGCATTCTCTTCTCTGTTTACCTGCTCACCATCAACATTGCAGCGCTAAGCAGGTGTAATTACAGGTCCTCCATCTCAATCATTTGAAGTGAGTAAAATAAATGGGAGAGCAGCTGTAGATACACTCCATCTCATTCAAGCGGATGGGACACAGAAGTTGAAATTACACCTGCTTGCAGCTGCGGAAAAACAGTGAAGAGAACAATAGGCAGAGGTGCCCGGAGTCGGACCCCCACCGATCTGATATTGATGACCTATCCCGGGGATAAAATATAATAAAAATAAAATATATCCTATCCGTCAAAAGCATATGCTGCAGTAACATTTAGGCTAGGGCTGCACAGTGATCCTAAGAAGGGTTTTCCAAGTTTTTAGAATGGAAGACCTTATCCACAAGATAGGTCATCAGTATCTGATCAGTGGGGGTCCAACGCCTGGGAAACCCATTAAGCACTGCCCCCCCTTCCTCGCTGATCAGCTGCTTGAGAAGGAGCCATTACTACTGCGGGCACCACTGCCTTCCCGAACAGCTGATGATCAGTTTCGGAAAGTGTTCAGAAAATCCTTTAAATTTAGCGATCTGTTACTTCATTCTAGAGAAAGTCATTTTATTTCACATGCAAATCATCCATTAAGCCATGCAGTGCATCCATGCTCTTCTGGCTTTCTCCTTTCCTAAAATGAGAGATCAAGGTTCCTGCTTAGTCATCTTACCTGACCATGTCAATCAAAAAGAAACAAGAGGGGCCGGCAGAGGAGCAAGGGTGCACAAAGTGGCTTGGGCATGCCCTTCACTGCTCATTTGCATATGGATTAAAAGTACTTTTTCTGTAGAATAAAACAGACTAAGTAAAAGGAACCATTACATTCAGCTGAGCTAGCCCTACAAGACATTGTAATGGTGAATTTAATACTAAAAGCATGGCATCAAATTGCAGACCCTCTATCTACATCGGCTAAAAGTTGTTCAAGGACCATGCAACTCCTAGTATTTTTTCTTTTCCATTTCAGCATTGTCTCCTCATGAGTCTATTCTGCACGCACTATAGTTTGACAGTTACAAAAATGTCAAGAATTTTAATGCCATGAGGAAAGGTGTGTGCCGTCTTTACTGCATACCTATGCATGAATCAACCTATTTGCAAGGTGGAATTCCAGAAGTACACAAAAGGAAAATAATGTGAATGTACACATATGGCATCCATACATCTTACTGATCACATTTCAGGGTTTCCATCCAAGAGAACAGCGGTAGAGATTTAACATTCAGTGGACACAAATTACTGACATACACCCTTTATTCCATATTTGAATTTCTACAATAAACTGCTTTTATGTTATCCTATGTTTCACACAAATACTCTGCTTTCTTATCACACTAAAATATCATAACGCTGAACTGGCCCTAATATTGTATGTGTGTTTATACAAAGGATATCTTAGAAAAAGAAATATGAATTTCGCAGAATATATGACCATGTTCACAATGATTCCTAGAACCCCCAATAAAATAGATAATATGAGTCATCAGATGGCATACAGATATGTGAGAGTTGTGCCACTGTGATAGATTTGATGCAATCAGCCCTATTTTCTTCAATTCCTACAGTACATTCATGCATCTTACAACATGATTATGCTTTTATGGTTGTGTTTCCAACCACTGACTAATGAATATTACATGTTGTGCACAAGAGATATTTATATGCTCTGACGAAAGCAGCCTCTGAAAGCCAGTACTATGGTGTGCTGTGTAGACTGAGACAGAGTCCTCAGAGGATCGGTGGTCACGTGCAGCTTGCCCGCTAAGCCAGTGAATTGCTGCAGCGGAGCACGTGACAATGGACGAGACATCACACTTGTGGTCCACCAGAGACCTGAAGGAGTGGGGGATGGGTGCCTCAGAGCTGGAATGGAGGGGCAGTGAACTGGTGAGTGCTTTTGTTTCTTTCCCTGTCATAACTAAAATTTTTAGATTGGACAGCCCCTTTGATGAAACTACAATTAAACACACAATAAAATCCCTAATTAATTCCTTAAAATTAGAAGCAATCTTGTTCTTGGATATGATGCCTATTGGAAAATGCAAAAACCATTAATAATGGCACTAATTTATATAAGCCTGGAAATTTATATATAGTAGATATGTCATTACAGCAGCACCCATGGGCATGGCTTAATGGGCTTGTTTGGGTGTTTAATATTGATAACCTATCCTCAGAACAGATCATCAATAGCAGATCGGTGGGGGGGCCAACTCCTGGCAACCAACCAATGAATTGTTTAAAGAGACTGCGGTGCTCTGTGAGCCCCAAGGCCTCTTCCTCGGTCACATTTATTGGTCACATGGCCTAGGCACAGCTTAGTCCCATTCAAATGAATGGAACTGAACTGCAATAGGGATGGACAGTGCTGTGCTTGGAAAGCTATGGCACTCACCGGAACACCAAAGCCTCTTCAACAGCTGATCGGTGAGGGTGCTGGGTATCAGACCCCCACTGATCAAATATTGATGACATATCCTGAGGATAGGTCATACGTATTTAACATCCACATTACTGACGTGTCTGTTTTAGTGGAAAAAATGTATTCACTTAAAAATAACAGTGGGGTGGATAGGATAGGACTATAAATGTCCTATGTAGTGGATCCTTTAAAACAATGACAGATTTGAGAGTGAGCTCCATTTTCTCAATAATAAGCATTATTAACTATTAGAGAGTGGGTGTGTGTAGGAGTGTGTCATCTGTAGGCACAATAAGGCCATTGTTGTGTCATTTGTACAGGAGGTATACAGTGGGTTCCAGTTATTCAATCCCTTCTTAACCTTCACTTGTGTGCATGACCTGTCTTCTTCTCTAGTAATGGTCGGTAAATGAATATTTCTTTAGGTCGCTGGAAGATTGCCATAATATGACTGTATAAGTTCTTGCCAAAACTGGGTTAGATCCTTGCAGAACCTTTTTTTGTAATCTGTTTTTGTTTTCTGATTACAGATTCCATCTTACCTGAGTTGTTCTTAACAGCATTTAGAAATCATTAAGCAAGTTCCTTTATGGCAGTCCCATGGGCCATAGACACAATGGTCAGGATGGGACCTCATTGACGTCTATGGGAGAGTTTTCTGGGCATGCTCTGTGACCTGTGCAGAGGTCATTGTACATGGGAAGAATAGATAAGGCTGAGTTCACATCAGCGTTCAGGCTTTCCGTTATAGGAGCAGGAGAACGGAAAGGACGGATTCGGCACACAACTGAGCCAAACAGAGCCCACGGGCCCCATAGACTATAATGTGGTCCGTTATAGTTTATGGGGTCTGTAGGCTCTGTTCGGCTCAGTTATGTTCTTCTGCTCCTGAACTCAGCCTAAGCTCTGACAATCACTATTGTGAATGGTGGATCCTGTTTTATCTATACACAGAGGTGATAACATTACAGGCAGGATTATAATGATTTAACTGCAGTGAAGTGATCTGTACAAACCAAGAAGTAGCACCAATTATTAGACATAGTGGCCAGTGTGAAAACTGCAGGATTTTAACCTTTTTGTTGAAATATATGAAATGCATTGAAAATTAAAAAGATCATCAAAAATTCTTTATAAATATGTTAAACATAAATTGATTTAAACAGCAGGTCATTTTTTGATGATGATGAAGTCCTGATTACAGGTGACTGAAGAACTGGAGTTTGTACCAGCACAATATCAGGACCACTTGGAATTTTCCCACTTAAATGTTCCATTTGAAATATATTTACATTTTATTTGTAACCTTTAAAAGGGTTCTCCGAGACTGAGGCATTGTTGAGCTGTCTTTAAGATAGGTCTCCAAGATCAGATCAGCAGGGGTCCTGGGACCTCCACTGATCCACTGTTTTGCAGTAGCTCCAGGGCTGGAAACAGTTACTAGAACTATACTGCTCCATCCACTGTGTATTTTCAGTATCTGTTGTTGGCACCAAGCTACTGTAAAACAGATGATCAGCGGGGTACTGGGAGTCAGACCACAGATGATCTGAAACTGATGACCAATCCAAAGAATGGATCAAAAATACCTCAGTCCCAGAAAACACTGTTAAAGGGGTTGTCCACTATTAATGGCCTATCCTCAGTATAGAGGAAAAGCATTTGCTACTAGCAATATTTTATTCCCATTGATCATCTTAGTAAAATTATTAGGTATTCATGGTGGTACCCATTCAATTATTTTACTGAGATTTCATAATTAAAGTTATTTTGTAATCCCCTAGTCAATGAAGTGAACTATCAAATGTGTTCAGATAAACTGGAAGCAGCTTGCAGAGCACAATTCTAAAAAGACTAGACATCCAAAATAGACAAAAAGGTCTCTCCACGAGTGTAGCGATCACATGTCTCCAAGCAGCTGCTTCCACTCTAAATCGTAATAGTAAGTATATGGTCAACATCTGCTCCATCTTCTCCAACCACCAGAACACGCACCTGCCGTGTACAGGGTACTTGAATGCAAAATGAAGGACGGAAAGGCACGGTGTCTAGGGTGCACATCCTGACAAGAGTTCTTGTAGGCTCATTCAGCACTGAACACAGATGAGTAAAGTGGCAGTACATCTGCCTTTTACTTTGTCAAATATGCTAAAACTGATAATATTCCTCTTCTTATCTATCATTAATCTGTATAAAAGAAGAACTAGCAGACACAGGCTCTGCTGACATTTATCTGAGTGGCCCCATCAAGGATAATTAAAGGGGTATTCCAAGCACAACTGTTACTATAACCCCCATTGTGGAGAAAGAAGGTGCTTGCTCTGCTGTCCCACTCCCACTTTAGGGGGCTGCTGAATGAAGGCGTATCACCTCTTTAGTGGACAGAAATGTTTGTAGCTGGAGTGTTCTGTAATGTCATTTACTGAGAAATGAAGCTACAAAGGTGCATTACATATGACCAGTACTGATGGGACAATAATGGATGAAATCCACAAGTAAGTCCAAAACATACTAGTCAATTTACGCATTTAAAGGCTAATGGACATACTGCGGACTTGAAAGTCCCATCCACAAATCAGATCTTCTACCAGCACATCTGTCTGTAGATGGGGGCTAGAAAATCCCACAGACTTGTATTGCACTGTACTTTATGGTTTTGCAGTGTGGATTCCGATTCCGTTCCGTGAACTTTGTCTAAGTTACTCAAGTCTTATTGTATCTATAATACAAAAGTCACAGTCCTATAGGTGTGTCTTCTCAATCCCCTTCACAGTCCTATAAGTGTGTCCATACTGACCTCACACATTTCCCAACAACAGGAAAAGGGGATTATCATGCCAAACTGCCACACTTATAGAGAATTTAGATTGTGAGCTCCACAGTTAGTGATGATAAATGTCTGTAAAGTGCTGCGGAACATGCCAGCACTATACAAGTTAAATAAATAATAAACTGTTATATAGCTATGAACTATCAGTAGGGGAGAGAGAGAGGCGCATCATATGGAGAAAAAAAATCAAAGGTTCCCTTAAGACAGTAAAGTTTAGTGAGAAGGTTTAGCAACTGAAATGTTTTTGCAGACACTGAAAATGAAAAAGAAAATCACAGCTCAGTGATGTAAGGCTAGACTAGAAAAGAACGGCAGATGTTAAAAGCAAACAGAACGTCTCTTTGAAATAAATCCTGGTATGCCTTTCACTTGTCCTTCCACTAATGTCATCACCAACAGTTATGAGGTGGATTTCTGTAAAATGAAGTTTAGAAATCTCTGCGGACCACCGTCCCCTCTGCTATGTGTTCAGGCGTATACATCATTATACTTGTTGTCAGCAGCTTCTAATAAAAAGAGACGCGCCTGCAGAAGAACAGATTGTCAGTTAAAAGAGCAGTGTGTGACACGGCAGGTAACTGTAATGAAAGCTGGCACTTGTTACAACTGGAACATATCCACACACTGACTGGCCAGGTAGTTAACCAAGTCATGCTCACATCGGGGCTCCGACGGATAGGGGACTTTCTACAGGAATAGCTACACGTGGAAATGTCTAACATAAGTCATATGGAAAAAAGTAGCATGTACATACATATCAGATTACTCCATGACTACAAAATGATAACAAATACTGAAAAGTACAGGTACGGTAACAGAGTACTGGTATACTATAAATGGAAAATTATTTCTGGGTTTTACTTAACCCCTTAAGGACTGGGCCTATTTGCATTGTTTATTTTTCCTCCCCACATTCCAATAGCCATAACTTTTTATATTTTTAGTTCACATAGCTATCTGAGGGCTTATTTTTTTGTGGTACAAGATGTATTTTTTTTTAAAGCACCATTTAATTTACCATGTCGTGTATGGGAAAACGGAAAATATGACTGAAATATGCAATCTTCCAGAAGCTGACGCAGGGTGAAGAGCTCAATGATTGCAACTGCCTTTAGAACATTTTTTGGATTTCAGTCTTTTTTTTTTTTTTCAAAATATGAGATCAGGTAAGGTATTTATACAGAGAATGTACAGATACAGAGAAATCACCACATGATGACTAGTTCACCCTCATATAAAAAGAAAATGCTTAAAAAAATAAAAACTTCCTCCTTTCATCTCCTCCATTCCCTTCCATTTCCTTGGTCTTATTTAGTCTCATATTACAACTAAAACACAGAAATATATAAAGCAATGTTCTGTTTCCCAGGAGCTCAGCCATGTTCCCCTCTGGCTTCTCACTGTCATGTGCGTGGCTGTAGGACAACTGACTAGTGTAGCAGCCTATCCCCTCTGAGGGTTTTTCTGAAGTGGTCACATACTGTTCATCACTTCGATGACCACTGCAGACAGTCTCTGAGCTCAGTGATCTCGTGTGCATGAATGTCCACTGAGGCTAGTGATTGGCTGCAACGGTTATGTGCACATCACATGACAGCTGCTCACCCAGTGAAGACTGAAGCAAAAGGACATTTAAAAAAAAAAAAAATTGTATTTTTTTCAACTTACTTTTTTTTTTTTAATAAGCACTTCAGGTTTGGTTTATTTTACATATATTTCCAACTAACCACCATTCTAGCAGTGAAATTAATTACAACTTAACTCCGTTGCATCCATACATTTTGAACCTTTTCATTATGTGAACCTGGTCATGTGACCTCAAGTCTGATCAGCAGCCCAGAGCTTGCTCTAATGTGTAAACAGGAACTCTGTCTCTCCCTATGGCTGACTTCCTGTGATCTACATGATCATATCATCACCAATCAAATCCCTCCTTGCAGCTCTTATGTCCCTCTATCTTGCTCTGTAGATATATAGTAAGCAAGTGTATACAGTGATTAGCTGAAACCTCCTGACTCACAATGCCTGTGCTATCTGTTTGTGCTGACTTTCCAGTGTAGATCTAGTAGATGTAGCTTTGCATTTGTCTCCCTGAATCCTGCATGTAAGAGATGGCAGGGGAGAGAGATGACAAGGCTGAGAGGCAGACAGGAAAGCATGGAGACCCTGCAGCGTGATAGGACAGCAGTTCTGTGTCACTGATCTGTAATGGTTGCCCTCAGAGCAGTTTAGTGTGACTCCACCACCTCTGTCTCTGCAAAGTCAGGCATGACGGTAAATGTAGGATTCATTAGGTATACCATATCGAAGAGGAACACACATATTTGATAAAAAATAAATAAATAAATTTTATAAAGAATCACGGATTCTACGGACTTGATAAAGAAACACATTATTCCCTGTTCACTGCTGGGACCCCCACCGATCACAAGAACAGGGGCCTTGTACCGTGTGGAGCCCCTGTGAAATGGACAGAGCCTGGTCAGAAATGTATGCCACAGCTCCATTCATTTCTATGGGAGCACCGAAGATAGCTGAGCACTGTACTAGGCCATCTCCGGTGCTTCCAAAAAAATGAATGGAGCGACAGTGTGCATTTCCGACCAGCCACTCCATTCATTTCAGGGGGGATCCAAGGGATAACTTGTTATAACCGGAGAAATCCATACATAACTGGTTGCAAAAAGATCCAAACAATGCCTATGTGTTTCACACAGCTTCCGTGTCCTTACTTATGGTGATGTCATCAGTAAGGACATGGAAGCTGTCTAAAATGTGTAGGCGCTTTGGCTCTTTGCAACCACTTGTTAGGTATGGATACGCAAGGCAAATCCCCTTAGCTAAGCCCTGTCCCTCAGCCAAACAGCAGTTGAAGAGGAAATATCAGTAGGAAATGAAGCCCCGTCCGTGTCCTTTACACAAGGCTGCTTGTGTCAGGTTTATGCAAACAGTGAGGACAACTATATTTCTTGCTTACTTTTGGCATTCATTTCTAGGTTCATTTTCCTTTAAGGGCTGTTTATACTAAAACGGAGGGGAAATGCAGTCCTCTAAACATTACAATGTATGCCTCAGTAACTCTGGTCGAGGAGAATGATGCAGAATCCTACATCTGTTGCTAGGCCTGGTTAAGTGTCTATTACAAGTCTCATGAGTGTACATCATTTCCTATCACACTGCCGACTGCCTAGGACCAGAACATCTGTTCTACAAGGCACAGTCCATGTGAGAAGCATTTGGAAATGACTGCTTGTTACAGGTGAAATGATTGGGCAAGTTTCACGCCAACCATCAAATTTGTTTGCAGGACACATGTCCTGGTTCCTTCAGTCATTTAGGCTCCATCAGGATAGTTAAAATCAATGCATCCAGATCTACGACTAATGAAGACTTACTAATAGTCAGTAATATTGCACAAATTATATCTCTCAAGAGAAGAATCAACAGAAAGCTTAATCTGGATGACAGCTCCACCTAATTATTCCATGCAGTCTACAGAGACCCTAAACCAACCAGATCTATTAAAAGTATATTATAACCTGCCAAGCACTGCTACGTGTACTTAGGTAGCAGAAAAGTGGTCCTTGTTAGTAACGAGCGGATCCTTTTTACTACAGTATTAGGGCTCATCCACACCACTGTATGCATTTTGCAGTCCGCAAAACACAGATCCGCAAAAAATAAGGATGACGTCCGTGTGATATCCGTTTTGCATCAGTTTTTCTTGCGGATCGATTGTCACAATGTTTATCCTTGTCCATAAAACGTATGTTTTTTTGTGGGGCTACGGAATGGACATACGTATGCAGACAGCACACGTATTTTTTTGTATTTTCGCTATTTACCGTATTTTTTGCCCTATAAGACGCATTTCTTTCCCCCCAAAAGTGGGGGGAAAATGCCCCTGCGTCTTATGGTGCTAATGCTAATGAGTGCTTCCATTATGGAAGCGTTCATTAGCACTGGAGGACCAGGAAGCGGTGAAGACTCTGTATTCACCGCTTCCTGGCCCTCTGCTCCCGGCTGTGCTATGCTGCGCACAGCGTGAGGACGCTCTGTGACCTCACGCTGTGCGCGTTGGGTCACAGCACAGCCAACAACAGGAAGAAGAGGATTGCGCTGGAGGAGAAGAGCGGCGGCGTCCGGAGCAGGAGAGGTAAGTGGCTTTTTTATTTTATTAAATATGAGGTGCTGGGGGGCTGACCCGAGGCAAAGGGGGCTGCTGGGGGGCTGACCTGAGGCAAAGGGGGCTGCTGGGGGGCTGACCTGAGGCAAAGAGGGCTGCTGGGGGGCTGACCTGAGGCAAAGGGGGCTGCTGGGGGCTGACCTGAGGCAAGGGGGCTGATCAGAGGCAAAGGGGGCTCCCGGGGATAATATGAGAGGTAATAGGGGCTACAGGGGGGCTGACCTGAGGCAAAGGGGGCTGCTGGGGGGCTGACCTGAGGCAAAGAGGGCTGCTGGGGGGCTGACCTGAGGCAAAGGGGGCTGCTGGGGGGCTGACCTGAGGCAAGGGGGCTGATCAAAGGCAAAGGGGGCACCTGGGGCATAATATGAGAGGCAACAGGGACTACTGGGGGCTGATACGAGGCCATGGGTGCTGCTGGGGGCTAATATGAGGCAATGGGGGCTGCTGGGGGCTAATATGAGAGGCAATAAAGACTGATATTAGGCAATAGGGACTGATGAGAGGCATATGGGGCTCTTATCTGAGGTCTAATTGGGGGTCATTTACTTGAGGGGCTGATCTGAGGTCTTGTTGGGGTTTTATTAACATGGGAGTCTGACTGGTGATCTGACCTGAGGTCTAATGAAAAATATTTTTTCTTATTGTTCTCCTCTAAAACCTAGGTGTGTCTTATGGGCTGGTGCGTCTTATAGGGCAAAAAATACAGTAACTATTTTTGACTTTTTGATTGACTACACTGTAAGGCTATTTGTGTATGGGTTTGGGTTTACAGACAGAATTTCCACACTAATTTCTCTGCGTTTCCGTATTCAAAATCTGCATGTGTTACTTTTGGATTTTGTTGTGGTTCTACCCCAATCTCACCCTCTACGTTACAAAGTGTGAAATCCGCACAAAAAATCTGCAGAAATAATGGACACACTGTGGATTTCATAATCTGCACAGAAAATATACACTAAGAGGGTCACTTTTGTGGCGTATATCTGGGGCAGATTCTGTCACACGTCATGGTGCGGCAGATTCTGCGACTTCATCCCTGCCCATTCCAGGTCTAAAAAAGTGGGTGGCGGAAACTGTCTTACATTTCGAATCAGGCGCCTCTACATAACTTCGGCAATCCACCGCCAACTATTGGGCTTAAAAAACATATAATCCGCTATGTGTGCCCAATACTTCTATACTGCAGTTGACATTCACAGTGATGCTTACAGACATACTATTAGGCACAGCCTGCTCATAACCTAATAGTAACGGACGACTCCCTCAATATTTTACAAATAATTACTACAAGGAGAGGGAGGTCATATTTTTGGCATCTGGTACCAGGTGATTCCGAATTAATATTAGTATAAAATATTAGTTCTAAAATCTTACTGCTCGCTTATAGACATAACGTATGAACCTTGCATCTCACAAAAAGATGGAATTTAAACAGCGAGACTGAAATGCAAAGAGCATTTTATTACAAAATATTCCAATGTAATAGAGACATAGGCAAGTTCCGAAGCCCGAGTCCATTTGCTGCAGTTCTTCGGTTAATGAACTCTTTATTAGTGCTGTTTGTGATCATTTATTCATACTTTAGCCCCTGGAGAGCTAAGTGTCTCCTAACCAGTTTAAAGCCATCTGTTGGCTGCACTAAATGTAGTAACAAGAAAGAAAAATATATTTGCACAGGCAACCAGAAATTAGCACAGATGTATTACTAGACAAGCACAAAGGCTCCACTGCACCAGCTGATGTGTATTCACATGTATGAAGGGTATTTCAAGGGGTATTCAAGTTGTGAGAAGTTACCCCAACCACTGGGACCCCCACCAATCACAAGAAAAGGGATCCCCCCAAATGAATGGAACAGCAGGTGGGCCATGCGTACTGCTGCACTATTCATCAGCAGGGTACAGCGCCATTTCCGGAACTCCCATAGAGATGAATGGATAGGTATTTCGAATATCCAATCTGTCACTCTGTTCACTTCAGGTGAACAGGGTCCATGTTCTAGTGATCGGTGGGGTCCCAGTGGACGGAGGACAACTTCTCACAACTGGAATACTCCATTCAGAGGTGAACCCGGACATACCCAGGATTTCACCCAGGCAGCCTGCCTGACAAGAGCATCGAAGCATTTCATTCTCCGATGCTCTCCTTTGCCCTGCGCTAAATCATGCAGGGCAAAGGCATTTTGCCCAGTTCCGGTGCTGAACCGGGCTCTGCCAGGCAGAGGCTTCCGCCCAGCAGTGAGCCCCTTGACGTCACCGGCACTGATGGGCAGGCTTTAGCGCTGCCCTAGCCTGTAAAACGGCTAGGACAGCACTAAAGCCGGCCTATCAGAGCCGGTGATGTCACCGAACACACTGCCGGGCGGAAGCCTCCACCTGGCAGTCTGTTATTGTAAATAAAAGAGCCCTTGCCCTGAGCGATCCAGCGCAGGGCAAGGGAGCGCATCAGAGCATGACAAGATGCTCTTGTCAGGCAGGCTGCCTGGGTGAAATCCTGGGTATGTCCGGAATCAGCTCTGAACCCGGACAACCCCTTAAAGTGGAAGGACTACCTCCACAATCAATTTTTGCACCAAAACATCTTGTGTTGTTTCTCTGTTATTCCTCCTGGAATTTACCAATACCAAAAGTGGATAGGGGATAACTTTCTGTAACCGGAATACCCCTTTAACTATTTCAGTCAGACCAACACTGAAACCAGAGAAAAACCCAGGTAGCTCAATTAGAACACCACATATTACGCCAATAAATGCAATACTCCCCTGTGGTCATCTTTATTTAGTGCTATGAAGAGAACAACAGATTTGTCATACCCTTACTATCATAATAAGGATTACCATGAAGAATATTTGGGATTTTCATTTCAATGGTATAGTACTGCTGAAATTAAAAAGAACCAACTAAACAACCAAAATGCTTAAAAAAAAAAAAAAAAATCTCTAGTGTCTTAAACTCTGTGCTGCCATATCTTGCAAGACACGTTACTCCCCTACAAGCAATTGCAAGACTAAGCAGTCACAGATTTCTATTTTTCAGCAGAACCTTACTTTTAACCTTAGCAATGTAATTCCTTATTATTTATTTTTTATTTTTACATTTTTTTTTTATTCTGGGTAAGATTTCCGGAAGCTACCGGTTAAAATAAGCATTGATTGTGTTATGTTAATTTCGGGGGAAAGCAATAACAGCATTGGTAGATCACAGGTTTAATTAAACAAATCAATTCTAGACTAAACTGAAGAAGCCACAGTCAGCTGAGGGCAATCTATGTCTTCCTGGAATGCCAGGCAAATTTAATTTCATGCACTTTGCAGATACAGGCCTTGTGTACACAGTTTTTCTATCACGTGTGTCAATCACACTGCATTCTTCAAGCAATAATGTCAAATAACACAGCTAACAGGACGACTTCCATTGTCTGCTCTACAACTACTTGTCAATTTCAGGTTAATGTTCAATCATTGTCAACAAGGAAACCCAGCAACAGGTCTGCAGCTTGGAAAATATTTATTGCATTAGTTGAAGCAGATGGCTCCTGCTGGTACAAAGAGGGAAGAAACAGAAGAACATGGAGAACAGGAATCAATCACAAAGCACCTTGCAGCTCGAGCAATCCAACAACTGCTTCCCAGAAGGAAAGGAAAATGAATATTGATATTTAATAACTGCTAACGACTTGTAAGACCGATCAGTGCCACCGCTAACACTGCATTACGAACGAATGAACAACCTAGAAAATATTGCCGAAGCTGCCGATAAGCTTCGATCCCCTAGTTAAAACGCAGAAAAACGTTTCCAAATTTCTCAAGCCCACAAGAGGTGCACAAGCCTCAGAAAGTAGCAAGGACCTTTCAGAGGATGTCACTGGAAATGGTATACAGTTTTCATGCTGCCTGTCAGCAATGGCCTATTCCACGTCACTACATGGGAAGGAATAATGCAAGTCACCAGTACATACTAAATGGTAAAACACTGGGTAACTCTGACATGGAAAAGGACCTAGGAATTTTAGTAAACAGCAAACTAAGCTGTAGAAACCAGTGTCAGACAGCTGCTGCCAAGGCCAATAAGATAATGGGTTGCATCAAAAGGGGCATACATGCCTGTGATGAGAACATAGTCCTGCCACTTTACAAATCACTAGTCAGACCACACATGGAGTACTGTGTACAGTTCTGGGCTCCTGTGAACAAGGCAGACATAGCAGAGCTGGAGAGGGTTCAGAGGAGGCAACTAAAGTAATAACTGGAATGGGAGGACTATAGTAGCCCGAAAGATTATCAAAACTAGGGTTATTCACTTTAGAAATGACGACTGAGGGGAGATCTAATAACTATGTATAAATATATCAGGGGTCAGTACAGAGATCTCTCCCATGAACTATTTATCCCTAGGACTGTGACGAGGGGACATCCTCTGCGTCTGGAGGAAAGGTTTGTACACAAACATAGAAGAGGATTCTTTACGGTAAGAGCAGTAAGACTATGGAACTCTCTGCCTGAGGAGGTGGTGATGGTAAGTTCACTAAAAGAGTTCAAGAGGGGCCTGGATGTATTTCTGGAGGGTATTAATATTACAGGTTATAGCTACTAGAGATGGGTCGTTGATCCAGGGAGTTATTCTGATTGCCTGATTGGAGTCGGGAAGGAATTTTTTCCCTAAAGTGGGGGAAATTGGCTTCTACCTCACAGGGGTTTTTTTGCCTTCCTCTGGATCAACTTGTAGGAAAACAGGCCGAACTGGATGGACAGATGTCTTTTTTCGGCCTTATAAACTATGTTACTATGTTACTTCAGTGCAACCCAATAGTACAACCCAGAAGGCTGCCCAGTTCTGCGGGACCACCGGTTCCATTTGTAATTGTGGCTGATGAAGGGTTTGCTTTGACACCCCATGTCATGCGACCCCTCCCCAGACGCAACCTGGATGACAACCGACGAATATATTCAACTATCGTCTGACAAGAGCCCGTCGGTATGTAGAGTGTGCATTTGGAATACTTACCAACAAGTGGAGAGTATTCCGGTCATCCTTACAGATGGCACCGGAAAATGCCACTTTAGTTATTCAAGCATGTGTGATCCTGCACAACATTGTCAGGATTCATGATGCACCCTCAGATGCTAGTTTGGAGGATTCAGGAACATGTTCTTCTTCATCTGGAAAATTGGACCTGGTTCGTCATGGCCGGCCTGGAACTGCAGGATTTGCAGTTTGAGACCTCTATGTCGAGAACTTCTCTAGTCCTGAGGGTGCATTACCGTGGCAGATGGACGCAGTTCAGGGCAGACAATAACCACATCTGGACTCTGACTAGGTTTTTATTTTTTAGACAGAATTTTTTTTATTTTAATAGAGTAGGGCCTCGCAAGACAAAGAGGACCCTTGACGTGGGCTTGCGGGCTGGGATTGATAGCAGACCAAAATATGTTGGCAAAAGTGATCTTGATTTCCTGTGCACTTTAAATGTGTACGAGTATAATTAATGTTTAAGCCAACATCTTTTAGGCTACTGTAATCCTCAAATACCTCTTTTTTTATGAAAGATAAACAACATTTAATGTGGTGTGATGTGTGGTATGTGTAAATGTAGACAAATGTTGTTGATTTTTCCAAGACAATACTCGAGGGATGTATAAACTGCGGCCCTCAAGCTGTTGACAAAGTACCAATCCCATCATGGCCAGACTAATCACTGACACTTGAAGCCTCTGTCCAAGGTACCATGAGTGTATGGGCCTGATATTTGAATGAGGTAACATACAATTCTGGTTGCATTTAACACTTCTGCTTTCAAGACATGGCATATCATCTAATTAAACTTTAATTAAAAAAAAAAAATTGTTTAATTATCATCATCTATAAATGTGTTTTAAGATTTGATTTCGATTTCAAGTAATGTCTACAAGATCCATGTAAACATCAATAAAACACAGTCCAAACCTGTTTTGCTGTTTAATTTTTTAAATAATAAAACAAATATAAATAAAAGATTGCTTCTTTTTCAGCATTTTTTAACAAAACAAAAAACAATTACATATCAAATAATTGCCTGGTGAAAGGGCCAGGCGCAGGGCCTGGTTGACCACCCACAGGACCTTGTGGGTGGTACTCTTGTGGGGGTCGGAAATACTGCTGGCTAATATGCTCCCGTTCCTGGGAAAACAGGGGCTGGGAATATGGGGCTGGCCGGGGCTTTTGAAGATCAAAACTTGGCCCTGGCTGGGGATCCCTTGTCATCCCCAATGCCTGTAGCTTCATGTTGTCCAGGAAACAATGGAGTTCAACTTGGTCCACGGGCGAGTCCATTATAGCTGCCATAGTGCCCATAGCACTTACATATAGCCGTAATTTTTTGACTGGCCAGTTCTGGATAAGGGGGGCTAGGCCCCTTAACATTCTCTCCTCTGGACTTTTACTCCTTCTCAGCATCACCTATGATGCAAGGTTGCTTGTCACCGATGTACTGTGATAATGGCTGGACAACCCCATCTCTGGAAGTTGTTTTAGCCACAACAGGGAGATACAATGCCCTTCATCGCAGGATTAGGAGTGACATGGGTGATGGGGACAGCAGAAATATCTTCTATAGAAGGGCCATGGCCATTGTGGAGGCATTGAGACAAGTGGTCAAAATATCACAGAAAATGATCTCTCTCCAATATATATAATAAAATATAACGTTTAATATTACGTATAAAAATCAGACGAAGGACATCCACCATTGGAAACAAAATAAACATATAAACATAAATAATGAAACTCTCATCCGTGGTAGGTAGGTAGTTGTTCGTATCATGGGTGTCTAACCAGAAGGGAGTCACCCTAAATCTGGCCCTATACTTGAAGGCCCTACCTCCAACGGAATAGCCGCCCCGATAGGGGCGATCCCGTATCTCGTACCTCCTAGTGCCCCTGTTAAGGCCCTAGGAAAGTAAAACCATCACCACCTAAGTCCTATATATGCCACACCCACACACTCCAGAGTTGACCAAAAAATGCAAGTTATATACAGATGTGAGTGTGGTGTCTGATGATACCAGCAGACACGGTACCCTAGAGGCTAAATTATCACCCCCGAGCACCAGTATCTTACTGATAATCACCTAGACACCGTTATATTACATCCAAAATTGTCCAGAGCACACAAGTGTATGTGTGCCTTGGTAATACATACAAAAGAAGCCTGCTAATAATTAAATACAGCAGGCAATTATTGTTTATTATTTATTAGGGTCCCAGTCCCAACGCGTTTCGCCTTTGATTTTTAGCTCATCAGGGGACTTCTTACTTGAAACACCAGGGGCACAATAACCCGTTTCTTAAGATAGAAATATCACGTAATGTATAGTCCACGCGTCATCTGTATAATACGCATCTATATTGGTGACATCCATTTGTCACCTAGTTCACCAAAACCGGTATGCATTACAAATTTATATCTAGGATGTATGAAGGAATTCTAAGGTATACATATATCAACACCACTCTGGGAATAGTCTTTTACGATGGGATAGCCATCATCCGCCCCCTCTGAAAAGAGGAATACCCAAGGGGCAATTTTTAAGAGTACGTCGCAACTGCTCGAATTTGGATGACTTTGATGAGGAAGCTGAAAAATTGTTTGAACGTTTTAAACAGAGGGGTTACCCTACACAACCCCTACAACAAGCTAGGCAGTTCGCTAGAGCTAAGGAGCGCACCTCTTTATTACAGTCAAACCAAAAACCACAAGAAAATATACTTAAGCTTATTGGTACATACGATTCTGGGGCAAAATTGGTAAGAAACATATTGGAAGGGTACTGGCCATTATTGAAAGCCGATCCAGACATCAATGGAGTAATAACTGAGCATCCTTCTATCACTTTTAGAAAAGGCAGAAGCATACGTGATACCTTGGTACACAGTTACTTTGAACCAACGGAGAAAAGTACTTGGCTTCAAAATAGAAGTATTGGCACCTTTAAATGTGGCCATTGTAAAGCGTGTAAATTCATCAAGACAGGAAAAATGTTTACTGATAGTATGGGGACAAAAACGTTTACCTGCAAGAGCTTCGCTAACTGTGATACTAGGGGTGTGGTCTACCTTGCCCAGTGTATATGTGGGATAAAATATGTTGGGAAGACATGCAGAAACTTCAAAAAACGCATCCTTGAACATATTGGAGATATAAGAAATAGCCGAGATACACCCCTAGCTAGACATATTAAAAACCAACATGAAAATCGGACGGAATCTATTAAGTTTAACATGATTGAAACAATTACTCCCTCCATTAGAGGAGGTGAGATAGATAAAATCCTAAAACAGAAAGAATGTAGATGGATATACTCCCTGAATACCCTGACACCAAGGGGCCTGAATGAAGCCTTTGAATTTACCTGTTTTATCTGACTGATCTAAAGCTAATACTGTGATTTAATAATTGAAAAACTAGCCTGCTAGTTGAATATAATAAATAAATTGATGAATAATAACAAATAGAAATAAGCACCTTAAATCATATGGTTGCTAGAATCCTAATGTGATATATCTGAACATATAGGGTTAATTATAATAATAACGAGACGGAGGCCTCCAAAATAGAATTCTCTTTACTAATAGAACTGATTATTTATAACCCAGCTCCGTTTTGATGTAGAAATAATTAATCTCCATACAGTTCGGGAGTTACGTACCGTCACGAGAGGGCGGATACAAACCAGTGTATTTGCTTCCTGCTTCTTCCGATCACGTGATCAGCCCGCTCACGTGATCTGAAGGAAGCATTTGAACGGAAGCGCCCAGACAGCGAGCGCTCCCGCCCCCTTACCTCCACGTGGGACGCCGAGACCATCGTGTAGGCAGCGCTAGCAAGGGTCGCGCTTCTCCCCAAACTACAGGGGATTGAAGCAGCGCTGCTACGCGCTATTGATGTGAGGGAGACATACACTAATCTCTATCCTAAGGGACACGCAAGTATAAAAACATTAATGTAATAACTGAATTTATGCAAGACTACATTGTGGTAACCATGCACCGAAGTCTATTGCAGACTAAGTTAATGTATGTGATCCCAGAGTGGTGTTGATATATGTATACCTTAGAATTCCTTCATACATCCTAGATATAAATTTGTAATGCATACCGGTTTTGGTGAACTAGGTGACAAATGGATGTCACCAATATAGATGCGTATTATACAGATGACGCGGTGGACTATACATTACGTGATATTTCTATCTTAAGAAACGGGTTATTGTGCCCCTGGTGTTTCAAGTAAGAAGTCCCCTGATGAGCTAAAAATCAAAGGCGAAACGCGTTGGGACTGGGACCCTAATAAATAATAAACAATAATTGCTGCTGTATTTAATTATTAGCAGGCTTCTTTTGTATGTATTACCAAGGCACACATACACTTGTGTGCTCTGGACAATTTTGGATGTAATATAACGGTGTCTAGGTGATTATCAGTAAGATACTGGTGCTTCGGGGGGTGATAATTTAGCCTCTAGGGTACCGTGTCTGCTGGTATCATCAGACACCACACTCACATCTGTATATAACTTGCATTTTTTGGTCAACTCTGGAGTGTGTGGGGTGTGGCATATATAGGACTTAGGTGGTGATGGTTTTACTTTCCTAGGGCCTTAACAGGGGCACTAGGAGGTACGAGATACGGGATCGCCCCTATCGGGGCGGCTATTCCGTTGGAGGTAGGGCCTTCAAGTATAGGGCCAGATTTAGGGTGACTCCCTTCTGGTTAGACACCCATGATACGAACAACTACCTACCTACCACGGATGAGAGTTTCATTATTTATGTTTATATGTTTATTTTGTTTCCAATGGTGGATGTCCTTCGTCTGATTTTTATACGTAATATTAAACGTTATATTTTATTATATATATTGGAGAGAGATCATTTTCTGTGATATTTTGTTTAATACTGGTCCTTTTCATTGAATATTTGGGATTTGCTGGTGCCCTATTGACTAGCTTCTGTGATTTGTCTATTGAGACAAGTGGCTAATCCATATCAACATGTGTAGGCCATTATTCCCCTATACATACCCAAATGCAGAATGTGCCAAAAAGCCGGAATTAGACTTACCGGTAATTCATTTTCAATGATATCACCACGACGGCACCACAAGGAGATTGACCCCTGACCTCTGTAGGGGCAGGAACAGAGAAGGTTAAAGGCACACTCCCCTCCACCAACACCAGTGTTTACCAAATCACAGAGCCAAAACCGGTGAAACAACAACAGAATATAATTTACTACTAATTTCCTTTTTTTTTTTTTGTATTTCCTGGTATTAATTCATACCAAGGGAGAAAAAAGGAAGGGAGGGAATTACCGTGCCGTCGTGGTGATATCATGGAAAGTGAATTACCGGTAAGTCTAATTCCGGCTTTCCATATCATCACCACGACGGCACCACAAGGAGACATACAAAATTACTAGTTATGGGCGGGCGACTGCCTGAAGGACTTTACGTCCAAAAGACAGATCCCTAGAATTTGAAAGGTCCAGACGATAATGCCTAATAAAGGTGTGCGCACTGGACCATGTAGCAGCCCTGCAAATTTCCTCAAGGGAAGCACCCGCTCTTTCTGCTTGAGATGAGGACATAGCCCTGGTGGAATGGGCTTTCAACGCAGCCTGGCTTTTGTAGATCTTGGATTTCGTAACAGATGGAGATGGTATCTTTAATCCATCTGGCTATGGTAGACTTGGAGGCCTTCTGTCCTTTATTTTTCCCAGAAAACTGTAGAAGTCCTTCAGATTTCCTAAAGTCTTCCGTCATCTGTAGGTATTTAAGGACCGCTCTTCTGACGTCCAAGGAATGAAAAGATGCTTCCTTTTCGTTTGACGGTGAGTTACAGAATGAGGGGAGGATTATCTCCTGATTCCTGTGAAAACTGGAGACGACCTTGGGAAGAAATCCAGGATCTAATCTGATGATTAATCTGTCATCCAGGACTTTAAAATAAGGTTCTCTAATCGAGATGGATTGAATTTCTCCTAGTCTTCTCGCAGAGGTGATAGCTATAAGGAAAGCCACCTTAAAGGATAGTGATTTCAGAGAGCAGTCCTCCAACGGCTCAAATGGCCGTAAAGTTATGGCCTGTAAGGAATGTGTTTAGGTCCCAAGAGGGGGCTGAGGATTAAGGAGGGGCGCAGTCTAGAGGCAGCTCTCATGAAGCGTCTGATCCAGCGATGGTTGGCCAGCTCTGTGTCGTAGAAGCAACTCAAAGCTGACACTTGTACCTTTAAGGTGGATGTTTTAGCCCCTTTTCCAGGCCTACTTGAAGGAAGTCAAGAATCTTACATACATCAGGTTTAGAAGAATTTGGCGATGAATCTTTGGACCAAGAACAAAATCTTCTCCAAACCTTAAGGTAGATGGCCGAGGTGACTATCCGCTATTGAGAGGTTTTTTAGTGGGGAGAACCAGCTTCTTTTTGGCCAATAAGGTGTAATTAAGATTACCGTTGAGCTCCCCTGCTGTATTTTTTGGATTACTCTTAGAATCAAGGGCAGAGGGGGAAACGCATAGTAGGTCTACTTCTGGGATGCCCCAGCGTTGAGTTATTTGATTGAAAATATCCCAGTTCAGGCCCCATTCTGTCTGGTCTAGAGTCTTCCGGCTCAGGAAATCTGCTTCCTGGTTTAAGGACCCCTTCAGATGGATCGCCGAGATTGATTCTACATGCTTTTCTGCCCACCGGAAAATCTTCAGTGCCAGTGCTTGTAACCTCGGGGACCGAGTACCTCCTTGATGGGACAAGTATGCTACCGTAGTCGTATTGTCTGATAGAATCTTGAGGTGTAGGCCCCGGAGAGAGGCCTCTCCGGCTTTTAGAGTCTCCCAGACGGCCCGGAGCTCTCTGTAATTTGAGGATTGGTACTTTACTGATAGAGACCAGGTCCCCTGGAAGATTAGACTGCCTATTTTTGCACCCCAGCCCCTCAGGCTGGCGTCTGTAGTGATCTGGACCTGTGGAAATCTCTTCCATACCACGCCTTCCAACAGATTTCTGGTGTCTGTCCACCAGCAGAGGGAAGCCTTGACCGACTCCGGAATAGGTAACAGAAAGTCCAGGGATGACTGTTTCCTGTTCCAAACTCTCAGTATCCAGGCCTGCAATGTTCGGTAATGTAGACGGGCCCACTTCACAGAGGGGATGCAGGAGGAGAGAGACCCAAGAGGCTCATTGCATCCCTTACCGAGGAAGACTTTTTCTTCTGAAAGGAAAATATTTTTTGCATCAGGATATGAATCTTACTTTGAGGAAGAGAGGTTATCTGAGAGTGGGAGTCTAGCAGAACTCCCAGGAATTGTACTCTTCTGGATGGTTGAAGATAAGACTTCTGAAAATTTACTATCCATCCCAGGTTTTTTAGGGTGGACAGCAGGATTTCCAGATTTTACAATAGCAGGGAATAGGAGTTGGCTACCAATAGTATATCGTCTAGATATGGAACTATGGTCAGACTCTCCTGCCTCAGGAATGCTACCATCTCTATCATTAGTTTGGTAAAAACTCTGGGGGCAGAGGATATTCCAAATGGTAGAGCTGTAAATTGGAAGTGGTGCATCCGACCCTGGCTGTCTTGGATCGCAAATCGCAGGTACTGTTGGTGACTTTGGTGAATAGGAACGTGGTAGTAGGCGTCCCTTAGGTCCACCGTGCACATGAATGCATCCCGCAAAATCAATGGTATTGCCGATGTTATGGACTCCATCTTGAACCTTCGATACAGGATGTATTTGTTTAGAGATTTCAGATTTATGATCATGCGAAAGGTTCCTTCTTTCTTTCTTACTAGGAAGAGGGAAGAGTAAAACCCTGGTTCCAGAGGTGGGACTTTGATCACAACATTCAAGTCCTGCAGTACCTTGATTTGGGGTTTTTGTAGTGAGGAATTTGTTTGGGGGAAGCGATTTGAATTCTATCTTGTACCCTGACTCTATTAGAGACAGGGCCCATGGGTTTGATGATACGCTTTTCCAGGCTGGAAGGAACCCTTTCAATCGCCCCCCCACTGGTATGTCATTGCTTATCTGAAGGCTTACTCTGGGGATTGAGGAGGAACCCTCTTCCCTTACAACCCTTTGCATAACTCCAGCGGCCTGTTTTTCCTTTACCACAAAAGGACCTGTCCTGGAAATTCCCTGATCTGAAGGGGGGCTTTCTGCGCAAAGGACAATCTTCTGGAAAACCCTTCTTTTTGTCGGCTGCCTTCTCGAGGATCTTATCTAGGATAGGGCCGAACACGTATTCCCCGGAGAAGGGGATGGAACAAAGCTTCATTTTCGAAGCTTTGTCGCCCGACCAGGCCTTCATCCATAGCTCTGCGTGCAGCATTTGAAAGGCTCGCATCTTTGGCTGAAAATCTGATGGACTCGGCAGAGGCATCAGCCAAAAAAGCAGTCGCTGACTTGAGAAGTGGTAGGGAATTTAGAATTTCCTCTCTAGGGGTATTATTTTTACATGTCTTTCTAGCTCGTTTAACCATAGCGTCATGGAGCGGGCTACAGAGGTGGCGGCCACATTGGTCTTGATGTTAAACATGGCTGCTTCCCAGGATTTGCGCAGCAGGGCATCAGCCTTCCTCTCCATGGGATCTCTTAACTGTGAGGCATCCTCAAAAGGTAGGGAGGTTTTCTTGGCGACTTTAGCCACCTGCACATCAATTTTAGGTGTGTCATCATAGAGCTTAGAATCAGTAGGATTTGAAACGGGAAATTAGTAAACGGGATTTGAAATTTCTGGTACGTGCCAAAATGGTACGTGCCACCTCCTCCCAGGCACGCTCCTTTGCTACCCGATCATGGTAGCTGTCAGAACATGTATCCCATATTTCAGGGCGTTCTTGGATGAGGCAGATGAGCTTGTGTACTGTACCTCCATGCTGGCAGGAAATCTCTAAAGGCTGTTGCTGGTGAGGCTTTGTAGGCCGGAACATGTGACAAGCCAATGTTGATAAACACAAAGCACATGGCTAAAGTGGGTTTGGCCTATAAGTAGAAAATCACGGATCCGCAAAAACGGATGACATACGGAGGGGTTCCGTATGCATTCCGTATTTTTTGCGGAACCAATGACTTGAATGGAGCCACGGAACGTGATTTGCGGACAATAATAGGACGAGACTCAATCTTGCGGAACGGAAATACGGAAACGGAATGCACACGGAGTACCTTCCTTTTTTTTTTTGCAGACCCATTGAAAAAAAAAAAAGGGGAACGGATACGGAAAGAAAAATACGGCCGTGTGAATGAGCCCTAATTCTGATATAGCCCCCAGGTAGCAGCCATCCATTTATGTTCACAAGCTGATAATGGGAACCCGCTGTAACACAGACACTGGAGAAGATTTACTACTAAAAATGCGCCACAATTCTGGCTCAGATATTTTAAATATCCAGCAGATGATAGTCTGTCTTCAAATGGCTAAAATTTACACTCGTTAAATTTCACCAGTTTGATTGTTAACGGTCACGAGGTAAACCGTTATTTAGGCACAGAACCACTCAGCCATTAAAAATCCAACTGCTTTTAGCTGCAATAAATGTGAAACCAATTTATACGTTCTGGACCCATCATGGTTACAACCTGAGAATCTGGCCAAAAAACATAAAAAAGTAAATAATGACTTTATGATTTTTCTTTGTTCTTCATTAGGGGCTCACAATTAAGCTTTTACTATTTATCTGGACTGACAGCAACAAGAACATATTGCTTCATCGAGCAGCATATTATTGCATCACTAGTAATGGAAATCCGATGTTGTAGCAAGGGACTAGAGTGCTTGATCTAGAAACTGCAGCAACTCATTAAAGAATACTTTGAAAACGTAAAAAGGGTTACATCATTCCCTAGGCCCGGCAGCAGCAGAATAAATATGAATATAGAGTAGAGAAGGCATCAGAACCCTGGCAGGAAGGTTAGCAGAGAGAACCAGATGGCCAAACACATTTTATTCTGCAGATAAAAGGGGTATTTCCATCTTGGACATTGGGGGCATATTGCTAGGATACATTGCACAAGATGTACACTAGACTGCCTGGTCAATTAAGGAGCACTATACATATCAGTGCTCCAGACTAAAAAAAAAAAAAATACCTAAAAAGTCTTGTCGCCATTTGCAAATTCTGAGTCGCATTGGCGACCATTTTGGTCGCCATCTGGAGCCCTGTATATTAGCACTTTCTAATGGGGATTACATCAGAGAAGAGAAAAAAATAAAAAATACAATAATACAGTGCAATGAAAATGATAAACAAATGAATTAATGTAATCCCCTCCTAAAGTCCCTAAATCTAAAGTCACTTATCTTAAGTCACACACTTAAGACAAACACACACTTGCAACTAAACACTCTCATGCTCGCAAACTCGTGTTTTCAGTCTGCTTATACAGCTGCTATTCCCAGACAACTCCAAACCAGACTGATTTCTTTTCCCCTGGATTCAAAGTGTATGCCATTTATCTGCCACCCAGACCATTTCTGGATCATCTCATCCATCCGAGACCCTTCTCATTTGTTTCTGGTCACCAATCTATGAGTTAATTTGAGCACTGTGTTTTCTGCCACATATTAAACTATATCTGAGAACATAGTCCTGCCACTTTACAAATCACTAGTCAGACCACACATGGAGTACTGTGTACAGTTCTGGGCTCCTGTGAACAAGGCAGACATAGCAGAGCTGGAGAGGGTTCAGAGGAGGGCAACTAAAGTAATAACTGGAATGGGTGGACTACAGTACCCAGAAAGATTATCAAACTTAGGGTTATTCACTTTAGAAAAAAAGACGACTGAGGGGAGATCTAATAACTATGTATAAATACATCAGGGGTCAGTACAGAGATCTCTCCCATCATCTATTTATCCCGAGGACTGTGACTGTGACGAGGGGACATCCTCTGCGTCTGGAGGAAAGAAGGTTTGTACATAAACATAGAAGAGGATTCTTTACGGTAAGAGCAGTGAGACTGTGGAACTCTCTGCATGAGGAGGTGGTGATGGTAAGTTCACTAAAAGAGTTCAAGAGGGGCCTGGATGTATTTCTGGAGGGTAATAATATTACAGGTTATAGTTACTAGAGAGGGGTCGTTGATCCAGGGAGTTATTCTGATTGCCTGATTGGAGTCGGGAAGGAATTTTTTCCCCTAAAGTGAGGAAAATTGGCTTCTACCTCACAGGCGTTTTTTTTTGCCTTCCTCTGGATCAACTTGTAGGAAAACAGGCCGAACTGGATGGTCAAATGTCTTTTTTCAGCCTTACAAACTATGTTACTATGTTATCTGACTATTACATGTATTTTTCAGGGAAAAAAATAAAAATATGATGGATGGTTTTCTGGATATCATTTTTTTAAGTCACTACAGTCATGGCCAAAAGTTTTGAGAATGATACAAATATTAATTTTTACAAAGTCTACTGCTTCAGTTTTTATAATGGCAATTTGCATATACTCCAGAATGTTATAAAGAGTGATCAGCTTAACAGCAATTACTTGCAAAGTCAATATTTGCCTAGAAAATGAACTTTATCCCCCAAAACACATTTCAACATCATTGCAGCCCTGCCTTAAAAGGACCAGCTAACATCGTTTCAGTGATTGCTCCATTAACACAGGTGTGGGTGTTGATGAGGACAGGGCTGGAGATCAATCTATCATGATTATGTAAGAATGACACCACTGGACACTTTAAAAGGAGGCTGGTGCTTGGCATCATTGTTTCTCTTCTGTTAACCATGGTTATCTCTAAAGAAACACGTGCAGTCATCATTGCACTGCACAAAAATGGCCTAACAGGGAAGAGTATCGCAGCTAGAAAGATTGCACCTCAGTCAACAATCTATCGCATCATCAAGAACTTCAAGGAGAGAGGTTCCATTGTTGCCAAAAAGGCTCCAGGGTGCCCAAGAAAGACCAGCAAGCGCCAGGACCGTCTCTTAAGTGTTTCAGCTGCGGGATCGGGCTACCAGCAGTGCAGAGCTTGCTCAGGAATGGCAGCAGGCAGGTGTGAGTGTATCTGCACGCACTGTGAGGCGGAGACTCTTGGAGCAAGGCCTGGTCTCAAGGAGGGCAGCAAAGAAGCCATTTCTCTCCAGAAAAAACATCAGGGACAGACTGATATTCTGCAAAAGGTACAGGGAGTTGACTGCTGAGGACTGGGGCAAAGTAATTTTCTCTGATGAATCCCCTTTTCGATTGTTTGGGACATCTGGAAAACAGCTTATTCGAAGAAGACAAGGTGAGCGCTACCACCAGTCTTGTCTCATGCCAACTGTAAAGCATCCTGAAACCATTCATGTGTGGGGTTGCTTCTCAGCCAAGGGAATCGGCTCTTTCACAGTCTTGCCTAAAAACACAGCCATGAATAAAGAATGGTACCAGAATGTCCTCCGAGAGCAACTTCTCCCAACCGTCCAAGAGCAGTTTGGCGATCAACAATACCTTTTCCAGCATGATGGAGCACCTTGCCATAAAGCAAATGTGATAACTAAATGGCTCAGGGAACAAAACATAGAGATTTTGGGTCCATGGCCTGGAAACTCCCCAGATCTTAATCCCATTGAGAACTTGTGGTCAATCATCAAGAGACGGGTGGACAAACAAAAACCTACAAATTCTGACAAAATGCAAGCATTGATTGTGCAAGAATGGACTGCTATCAGTCAGGATTTGGTCCAGAAGTTGATTGAGAGCATGCCAGGGAGAATTGCAGAGGTCCTGAAGAAGAAGGGTCAACACTGCAAATATTGACTTGTTGCATTAACTCATTCTGTCAATATAAGCTTTTGTTACTCATAATATGATTGCAATTATATTTCTGTATGTGATAAAAGCATCTGACAAACACACACATAAAAACCAGAGGGCAGCAGATCATGTGAAAATATAGTATTTGTGTCATTCTCAAAACTTTTGGCCATGACTGTACATGTATACTAACACTGTTCTGGCTCTTAAAGGGATTGTGTCATTTCAGCAAATAGCATTTATCATGTAGAGAAAGTTAATACAAGGCACTTACTAATGTATTGTGATTGTCCATATTGCTTCCTTTGCTGGCTGGATTCATTTTCCTATCACATTATACAATGCTCGCTTCCATGGTTACAACCACCCTGCAATTCAACAGTGGTAGTCGTGCTTGCACACTATAGGAAAATACATTAGCCTATCTACACACCCATGGTCCCGGCCACCAGAAAAAGCGGTGCTTTTTCCTAGAGTGTGCAAGCACTGCCGCCATGGATAATAACAATACATTATAAGTGCCTTGTATTAAAGAAGAACTCCAGCAAAAAAATTTTATTCTCTGACCGGTTAGAAAGGTGCATGATATAATCTGTAGTAAATGTCATTTTCATGAGGCTCAGAGGCTGAAATTGAGAGTTTCCACTCTCTTCTTATTGTAGCTGGGTCATGTGACAAACTCCCTGACCTCCAACTGACCCAGGACAGCAAGCCAGTCACTTCTCTATTCATTCCTATGAGACTGAAAGTGAGGTTCCCATAGGAATGCATAGAAAATTAGACTTCCTGTCCACACATAAGATGATGTGTGAGTTGGTGGGTCTAATTCTTGACACAGATAAGAAACTTCAGGATGATGTAACTCAAAAATCAGCTACTGGTAAGAAAATGACATTCACTACAGATTACATCATGTACTTTTCTAGCAGGACATGGAATAAAAATTTTTGCGGGAGTTCTTCTTTAACTTTATCTACGTGGTAAATGCCACTTGCTGAAGTAAGACAACCCCTTTAACGTTCTCATTGAACTTTTAGCATAGCAGACAGTTTCAGGTAAATCCCTCAGTCAGAACACAACTGTGGCCAGAGAAAGCCCCCCATCTATGGGAAACTTTATCTAGGCCTATCAGAGAATAATAGAATTGCCATATGGTTATCTCAATTCTACACCTATTATAATGAAGTTTACCCTGCAGATAACATCTTCCCCTCACAGCAGCAGTAAACAGATAATGGATTATCTATCTAAATTTTTGACAGAAATTTGTCGTCTGCCGCAGAAAATGATCATTTATGTAAAATTTTTCAATGAATGGTCAATATCAGCCATTTTGACTAACCTGGAGAGCTCAATAGAATCAGCAAAACCCTATATTGTATCTACATAAAAAGTATACTTGTGAGCAGGGGTGGATTAAGGATCCCATGGGCCCTGGGCAGTTTATAATGCATGGGCCCCTGCCCCGCCCCCACACGCTCCACCCCTGCCCCACCCCCACACACATTTTGCCTCCTTAAAAAAAAATAAACGCAACTAAACAGACCAAATTTTATTTGTAAAAACATCTATAGCCATAGAACTGACCGATATTTTCAAATGGTTACCCAGCAAGGCTTTATGCTGTGTTTTTACCATATTGAGGCAGCAAAAGGCCTTGGTGAGTAACCTTTTTAACCCTATGCTGCTTGTATCTAAAGATAGCCCTTAGGCTATATTAGTTATTGATGCAGCATAGGATTAAATAGGTTACCCAGCAAGGCCTTATGCTGCCTCAATATGGTAAAAACACAGCATAAGGCCTTGCTGGAAACATATAACCATATGCTGCTTAAATAATGCATGCAGAACTTTTCTGTCCGGTCTTTTTAACAGAATCTGTGACCCAAACGCAAATGTGAATGATAGTATTAGACGTATAGCATCAGATGTCTGTTTAACACACAAATACAGAGCAAGAACCAAGATCACTACATACACACAGCACCAAACCAAACCCATAAGTCAAATACAGCACCAGAACCAAGTTCTCTACAAAAATACACCACCAGAACCAAGTTCTCTACATAAATACAGCACCAGAACCAAGTTCTCTACAAAAATACAGCACCAGAACCAAGTTCTCTACAAAAATACAGCACCAGAACCAAGTTCTCTACAAAAATACATCACCAGAACCAAGTTCTCTACATAAATACATCACCAGAACCAAGTTCTCTACATAAATACATCACCAGAACCAAGTTCTTTACATAAATACATCACCAGAACCAAGTTCTCTACATAAATATACTATATATTATATATATCATATACTATATATCTGTACACAGTGCATCTATTATACCTTGTACCTCACATATCAGTACACTGCTGTATATACTATATATCTATACACACTGCATCTACTATACTTTTATAATACATGAGGTATATACAGATATATAGTATATACAGCAGTGTCCTGATATGTGAGGTATGAGGTATAATGTAGTGTGTACAGATATATAGTATATACAGCAGTGTACTGATATATCAGATACGGCGTGTATTAGATGTAGTGTGTATTGATGTGTGAGGTATAATAGATGCAGTGTGTACAGATATACAGTATATACAGCAGTGTACTGACATGGGAGGTGTGATGTATAAATTACACCTCTTATCTCACATGAGTACACTGCTTTGTATACTATATACCTGTACACACTGCATGTGTTATACCTCGTACCTCACATGAGTACACTGCTGTATATACCATATATCTGTACACACTACATTATACCTCATACCTCACATATCAGTACACTGCTGCATATACTATATATCTGCACACACATCTATTATACCTCACATACCAGTACACTGCTGTATATACTATATACGTTTACCCACTGCATCTATTATACCTTGTACCTGACGTATCAGTACTCTGTATGTATACTATGTGTCAGGTGTGAGGTATAAAAGATGCAGTGTGTACAGATTTATGTTGTCGGTCATATATTATGGTCACTGTGTGAGGTACGTGAGGTATTGGGGGTTGTATAGAAGGTTCCAGTCAGTTTTAGGGATAGGATTAGCATTAGTGTTAGTATATTAGGGCCAGTATTGGGTTAGGGGCCAGTATTGGGGTTAGGGGCCAGTATTAGCATAAAGCTACATTTAGACGACCGAAAGTGTTTAGCAGCCCACAAATTGTGGATTTGCAAAACACATTTTGCAGAACGCACAGTGCCAGCCCTATATAGAAATGCCTATTTTTGCGGACAAGAATACGACATATGCTTTATATTTTTTGTGGGGCCACGGAACGGAACTACGGATGTGGACAGTACATGGTGTGTGTGTCTGCATCTTTTGCTGCACCATTGAATTGAATGGGTCTGCACTCATTCCGCAAAATTGTGGAACGGATGGAGACCCAGAAATATGGTCATCTGAATGCACCCTTAGGGCCAGTATTGGGGTTAGAACCAACATTAGGGTACATTCACATGATCATATTTCTATTAACTTCAATGGGGCTGCAAATCCGTAGTTCCGCTCCACAGTCCTGCAAAAAAGATAGAGCATGCCCTATTCTTGACTGCAATTGCAGACAAGAACAGTCATTTTTATCATAGGGCTGGGCATGTGCGTTTCACAAAATGTGGAATGCACACAGCCAGTATCCTTGGTTTTGTGGAGGCGCAATTGTGGATCGCAAAACAAATATGGTCATGTAAATGAGAAAGTATTATGGGTCAGTACAGTACATTAGGGTTAGCAGTCAATATTAGGGTTAGGGACAGTATTAGAGTTCAGTATTAGGGTTAGGGGGTCCAGGATTAGAGGTCAGTACCAGGGTAGGGGTCAGTACTAGGGTTAGGGATAGGACAGGGCCAGTATAAGGGGGGGGGTGAGACAGGCCAGTATTTGGAGTCGATACTAGGGGGTCAGGGGCCAGTATCAGGTTAGAGGTCCAAGGTTAGAGGTCAGTAACAGAGTAGGGGTCAGGGGCCAGTACTAGGGTTAGGGGTCAGGCAGGACCAGTATTAGGGGGTCAGGGCCTGTATTACGGTTGGGGTCAATGCAGGGTCAGTATTGAGGGTTAGAGGCCAGGGTTAGGGGTAAGGCAGGGCCAGTATTGGGGGTATGAAATAGGGAGGCAGGGGCTAGTATAAGGTTTAGGGCAGCATGTATAGTGGGAGGGCAGTTTATACTCACTTGGTCCTGGCGCGGTCCGCGCAGTCCCACGATGCAGACCCAGCCTGACTTCTGGCGGGTCTGCTCCTGAGGAACGTCGCAGGCGGCACGATGATGTCATCGCGCCACCCATGTCACATCAGTGTCAGTGCGCCAGCCACCGGAGCCAGTCGGAGCATGGCTCATTGCCTCTTTCATCCTAGATGGCGCCGCCTCACCTCGCCCCTCAGGTGCGCCCCTGCCGACAGCATCCCCCCGGGAAGTAAAAAAAATAAAAAAAAAATATGATTATAATAGTGATTATAATGGGGGCAATCCGGCCTGTGCCCCCCAAGAGGCTGGGCCCCGAGCGGTTGCCCAGATTGCCCTCATTATAATCCGCCTATGCTTGTGACATTAAGGATATAGATTTTTTTCCAACAACATGCACTCTCATCCATGTCAACTGAATAGTTTCTCAGCTATATCAGATGGTCATCAAAAGTAATGCACGGTGGATTCTATCAGCATTTCCATTGTAAAAATCTTCAGTAGTTCTGGAAGATTATTGAAGGCCTATTAAAAGTGTTGGAGAGTGTATTTCAGCTTTGGCTCATTCACATGAACACCCTGCACCGCCACTCTTAAAAGTACACGTGTGCTGTCTAGAGTTGAGCGAACGTGCTCGTAACGAGCACTGTACTTACTCTGATCCCCTGTGCTCGCATGGGCACAGGCATCTGGATCCGTCGGGTGAGGAGGACGGATCCGGATGGCTGCGCCCATGTGAGCGCAGGGGATCCGAGCAGTACAGTGCTCGTTACGAGCACGTTCGCTCAACTCTAGTGCTGTCCATGGAGACCTTCCCATTGGCTTTAATGTGTTTATTCACACAGCAGCAATTTTCCATGGACATTGGTAGCATCCCCTATTTTTGTCCATGATTACAGATCCTTCACACACATTACAGTCTATGGGTCAGTGAAAACCACGCCAGATCTGTGTCTGGGTCCTGGATTTTGGGGATCATTGATAGAAGATGCTCTAGAAACTAATTTTCAGGTCTTGCAGTGTGTGTGGAATACCTAAAACATGTGAAGGACAAAAATAGACAGACCAAATACGGGTTCTTCATAGACATCCTCACAGATGAACCACACACCATCTTGTCAGAGATGTCAGAGACACAGGCGTGTGAATGGGGCTCAAGACAATCTCCAAAGGTCCCTGAGCAGATGTAAACAATAAAGAGGCTACACCGCTTGCCCTAGTGCCCCAGCCCATTCAAAAACATTGTTGAGGGTGCTAAGAAATGGACTCCCACAAATCTAACAGTGGTAGCAATTAGTTTTAAAGGGCTGGATGTAGTAGATGAATGTAGGAGTTTTACAGAGCATAATTTGCACTGATCCGAGGGGTAAAGCATTATAATTTGCAGTGAAAGGGTACACCCAAGAGACCTCCTTGAGGTCATTAGGATTATTGCTGCATTCATTCTAAAACATATCAATGCAAAACTGTTTGAAAAGCATCATTAACCAAATCAATTAGCTAAATGGGAAAGAAATACAATTTGGAATGGTTCTCCAACAGCTTTTTAAAGCAGAATTTGAATGAGGACAACTTAAATTACTAGTAATACAACTCCGTTTATCTTTCACCGGCATTTCTGGGAGCAGGGTCTGTGTAACGTTTATTAAATAATACTTTATTTCATATATAAAATACAACAGGATCAATCTGCCATACACTACCGTTCATGGAATCTGATTTATATTAATATGTGCCTTAAAGCAGCCTGTAGTTCAATTACATATGGCAAATATTGCTGTATAATCCTGTATATGGTGGTATGCAAAGATTATTTTATGCACCATCTGCACAGTTTTCAGTGGTTCTAGAACAAAAGTCAGTCTGAGAAACAGGACCCCACAAGGAGCATATGGTTCTGTAGGAAAAGGCTGCACCTCTACAACCATTAAACTCAATAGGTAAACTCTTACTTCAGGGCTAAACTGTGATAACTTCTCTGTAGTCACATTGAAAGTGTTGTGGCTGCAGCATAAGGGCTCATGCACCGCAAATAGCCATCCGCAATGTACAGGTACCAGCCGAGTGCACGCCGTTTCAAGTGAATGGGTCCGCGATCCGCAACATACATTCCACACTGCATGGACTGAAATCCCACAGAAGCGCATTGTAGTGCTTCCGATCCGTGCCTCTGCTCCATATATTGCGAACTGCGGACCCATTCAAGTCAATGGCTCTCCATTCGTGATATGGAAAGCACACGGCCAGTTCCCATATATTGCGGACCTACTATTTGCGGGCCGCAATACAGGCACAGGGCACACATGCTCATGTGCATGAGCCCTAAGTGACGTAATACTATCACACATATGGTCAGCTGTCTCACCTACAATGGAGCACTGAATATCCACACGGCACCTTATGTTTTTGCAGACCTATTCACATTGGCCAGGATGCAAAGATGTTTTTAAACAAATGTAACTAAAGCATTTTTTTCAAGATACAGTATTTATGTGAAAATTTTATTACTACTATGTTTTTATAGTACAATCTGAAACTGAACCTCTGCTTTAACATGAGCCTGTCACACGGAAAATGCTGCATGTTTTGATTATATGAAACATTATACAATAATACATATTAAATTATGTCTAATAGAGTCTTTGCTGATGACTGGCCAGCAATTATAGCAATAAAACGCTAAAAACGACAAAATAGGCAGTCTCAGGATACTCTCTTGGTTATATTGCTTTACTAGACAGGCTCCTGATGAGGTGGATATTTAAACACAGAAACGCGTCGAGCCGTTACTTGAGCAGGCAACCCTGGGGCACTGATGAAATACAGGGAGGGCCCTTGAGATGCCTACAGTGTAGGACCGAGAGCTCAGAGAGTTCAATCGTTTTTAGATGGTGCCCTCATTATGGTCACCATCGATAAAACAATCAATCAGTGAGGGTTGGAATGAGATAAATTGCGAGTACATATACTTGCCAGGGAGATCGCTAACTAGCCATACGCAATCACTGGATATGTACTAAGCATCCATCCCATTGTATAAGTGGGGCATGTGTATAGGAGCAGATGTCTCAGCTGCTAGTCCTGTGTATCCAGTATACACTTCTTTATACGGACACATATGCGGTCATATGTGAGAGTATTGGTCTGACCCACTTTGAATATACCTGTATACACTCAGCAACATTAGTTACAGTCTTAGTTGGACCAATACAGGACACTCTGCTGTAACATTGCCCCACTTGGTCTATTCAGGGACCTTATTACTGGGTTTCCCCAAACAATATTGTTTTAAACTAATTTGATTATTTAATAAATATTTGTTATTTTGTAGTTTGTAGCATTCTATATCTATAATTGTTGACCCATCATTTGGAACGCATACCTTTTGACTGAGTATTGGTTACAGTGATGAATGGCCAGCTTGAAACAATGACAGTATTGCCCTATGCTCCAGCAGCATCACAATTCACTGCTATTCCTGGGGCTACACCGAGCAAAGTCCTGTGTGTAGCTGTCATGCTCAGGTGTGGGGGGAAAACCACACTGGGCGTAGGAGGGAATGGAGATTAGGCCTGGAAACTTGGAAGGAATGGACACCTCCAAAAGGAAACCCTGACTCAAATCCTGACTAATTACCAGTATGAACAGGCCCCAAATGTAGGAGAGTTCATACACAGGAAACCTAAGATCCAATCTCACCCTATAGGACCCTGGAACTAATGTCAGGAATGAGTCTACCTGTTCCTCCAAAAGGAAGGATGAACAGGAGTCTCCATCAGGCCTAATCACAAACAACACGGAAAAGTAACGTAACACACAAAAGGGAATGAGGACACTGAAAGCTAAAAACCGCAAGGAACTATGGGAGAAGCAGCAATAAATAGGGGAGGGACAATTACCACAAAAGCAACACGTGAGGGAAAGGGTGTGGTAAACAGCAACAAAAAAGGAAAACATTATATTTTTATTTCCCATTCCTTGCTAGATTTGGCACCCGCGGCTGGTATTGAGCCTATCCTTTCTCTGATCATTCCCTCACTTGGGCGTCCTTAAACCTAAGGGATCATTTCCGTTCGGGGAATTCATGGAAGCCTCGGGTCTGTCTGGCAGAGGTCAGATCTAACATCTCGGACTTTGTGGAGATTCATAGGACAGACGCATCTAGCCCCACTATACAATGGGAAGCTTTGAAATGCGTGATACGAGGTAGACTCATTTCACATGCCTGTAGGCTTAAGAAGATGAGAACTGCTCAAATTGGGACTCTGTTGCAGAGATTGGCGGTGTTCGAGAATAAACATATAGGATCCCTCACTTCTACAGATTACCATGCTCTTTGTGAATTCAGGACATCTCTTAGAAAACTAATTGACCAAAAATACCTAGGAGCCAGGGACAAACTTAAAAAGCTCTTTTATGGACAAGGAAATAAGAGTGGTAGATTGCTAGCTAGGATGCTGAAACCTAGAAGTCATACCTCCTTTATCCCAGCTCTTAATCGCAGGGCGGGGGGTCTGGTGCATGCCACTAAAGACATCTTACAGGAATTTAAATCTTATTATGAAGACCTATATAATTTGAGAGGGAAATACGCGGACCTCCCCACCAACCAAAAGGCCCAGAAGATTAGAGATTATATAGTTAGACTAGCTAGTCCAAAGCTTTCCATCGAGGACAGGAATATTCTCGAAGGAGAAATAACTTTGCAGGAGGTGGTACATACCATAAAAGGTCTAGAGGTGGGGAAATGTCCGGGTCCGGATGGTTTTACACCACGTTTTTACAAAACCCTCTCGGATATACTCTCCAAACCACTCACAAAAATGTGTAATTCCCTAGCAGAAGGGGCCCATTTTCCTCCACAATCTTTGACCGCTCACATTTGTGTGATACCCAAACCGGGCAAGGACCACCTGGTTTGTAGTAATTATCGACCAATATCTTTAATTAACATAGATGTTAATATCTATGCTAAAATACTAGCTGAAAGATTAAAGCTCTATATGCCCTCGTTGATACATAACGACCAGGTGGGATTTGTCCCGGGGAGGGACGCCAAGGATAATACCATTAGAACTTTGGCTCACATCGCTAGGGCTCAGACTTCTTCTTTCCCTCTTTGCCTACTTTCGATCGACGCCGAGAAAGCCTTCGATAGGGTAGATTGGATCTTCCTGGGTGAAGCCCTGAGAGCGTTTGGCCTGGGACCCCTTATGATCGCTCGTATACTTGCCCTTTACGATGGGCCCAGAGCTCAGGTCCGGGTGAACGGATCCCTGTCCTCTCCCTTTCTGATCCATAATGGTACCAGACAAGGGTATCCCCTATCCCCTCTACTTTACATTATGATAATGGAATTTCTGGCCAGAGCTCTCAGGGCCAATGCGTCGATCGAGGGAGTTAGATTGGGAAACATAGACTCTAAAATTGCTATTTATGCTGACGACCTTCTCATATTCTGTTCTAACCCATTAATTGGTTTCCCTAATATCTTGAAGGAATTCGCGACATTTGGAGACCTCAGTAATTTCAAGGTCAATCTCCACAAGTCCGAGATACTCAACATCTCCCTGCCGGCAGACACTGTCTCTCTCCTGAAGTCCTCCTTCCCATTTCAATGGGCTGGGAACCATATTACTTATTTGGGCACTGCTATTCCCTCGAGACTGGCTGATCTATACTCCGCCAATCCCCCCCCCCCTTATTGCAACTATTAAAAGGGACCTTCTGAGCTGGAAGTCTCTACCCATGTCCTGGTTTGGGCGGATTCATACACTGAAGATGAATATCCTGCCGAGGATTCTATATCTTTTTAGGACCCTAACTATCCCGTTGCCTATGAAGTTTTTCAAGTCACTCCGCTCTTTATTTTTAGATTTTGTTTGGGCTGGCTCATCTCCCAGATTAGGCATACGTTTTTTGACGCGTTCCAAGCTGAGGGGCGGCGTGGGCCTTCCTGACCTGCAACTATATCATAAAGCTTCAATTCTTTCATATGTTTTGGATTGGTTTCACGGTGGGTCAACGAAAAGATGGATTCAGATGGAAAGCTGGGAACTAGGTCGACTCACACGGGACCTTTTATGGCTCACGAAAGATAATAGGCCCTCCTCCTTACGAGAGGGATTTTGCAGGTTTGGGATAGGTGCATGACTCCCCTGGGTATTTCCACTCGTTTGGGACCCATGACTCCCATATTTGATAATCCAGCATTTCCTATTAGAATGGGTAAGAGATCCCTGCTTGGTTTACGTAGAGAGGATAATCCTCATATGCTTCACCTTTTCCAGAAATCATCTATTCGCCCCCTCAGTTTCTTCCCGGAGGGAAATAGCAGTGGGGCGTGGCTTCTTTATGCCAGCCTTAAGCGTTCCGTAAATTCTCTAGGCCCTCCCTCGACTTTTACTAGAAATCTCACCCCCTTTGAATCCATGTGTCACCAATCTTCCCCTCCTTCCCATCAGGTGTCTCTGGTCTACGGGTTGCTCCGGGGAAATGGGGGTACCCCTTCCTCTCTGCCGTATATTGCGGCATGGGAGAGGGAATTGGGACGATCTTTCTCCTGTGAGCAATGGGAAAAGGCTTTCTTCCTATCGCACAAGTCGTCCATCAGTTGTGCACTCCAGGAAAAGAATTTTAAGATTATATCGAGATGGTATAGAACCCCAGCGATCCTACACTCTTTCTATCCCTCTTGCTCAGACTTTTGCTGGAGATGTGGTAGTGAGATAGGTCACGTCTCATATATGGTGGTTTTGTAGCGGAGTGACTCCCTTCTGGAAAGCACTGAATGACTTATATAACCAGGTGAGCGGTTGCAACTCCACATGGTCTGTTGAGGAGGCTGTGTTGTCCATTCTCCCAGGTTCCATTTCTACTCTCAAAAAGGGTCTTCTTAGATTCTTTCTTCAAGCTGCTCGCCTGGTTATACTCAGATATTGGAAGTCTTCCATTACTCCCTCGATAAGGGATTGGCTTGACACACTAGAAACAATCCGTAGAATGGAGGAACTTTGTGAAGAAGATGAGGGAACTGATGCCCAATACTTTAAGACCTGGTCACCATGGTTCTTGTTCAAGGCTACACCGGCTTTTCATACTTGGCTGGTCCAAGCGGAATACCAAACTTAATCCTAATGTTATATCTTCGCAGATAATTTCATAGGTGCATATGGCAGGATATTACCCTTCTTCCCTTCATCATCCCTTTGTGCTGTCTCCCCCTATACATGGAAATACTTTTTATATGTCAGCTGTTTATTTGTTATTACTGGGCAGAGACTTTGTTTCACTGGCTTTTTACACTGTGTTGTAAAATTACGTGATTTTGATTTATTGTATCACGCTTGGATATGTGTACTGCAGTTTCCCCTTTTTCTATTTCATATGCCTTTTCTCAATAAAATATTTGAACCACAAAAAAGGAAAACATGTCAGATTATACCACGTGTTGCCAATCTGACAGACCTCCTGTTACCTGTCGCAGGAACGTCCGTGACAGTAGCTACAGCCAAGTCAGGGCATAGCCACAGCACACACTTTTCATTTCTCTCACCTCCTGTGGTTTTTTGTTGTTGTTTTTTTTTTTGTTTGTTTTTTTGGTGAACGGACAGAAGTACCACTTAATTGTTGAACATTTTCCAACACAGTAAAAATCCTCCTTGCTCAATACTGATCTCTTCTTACCAGAAAGCTTGCTAGCTGGCTATACATATTGGAATTATCTACCTGTTACATAAGGTGAAAGAAGTTAAAAATTACATGGCGTATGGAGACCTAAGCAGTGATCAATAAAGCCTTGAAAGGCACATCATACTACCAGAGTGGATAAAGATGAATTGTGGTACATTATGTAATCACTTTGAAATTTAAGATTAAGATTAGCAATTTTCTGGTCTAAATCTGTGTTTACATCTGCATTGTGGCTTCTGTTTGTTACAAAAGCCACAACACAGTGCGCATTTGTAGGGCGAGACCAGACGTGGCAGAACCCACTGAACTAAAAGGGCAGACACCCTGGCAAAACTAGATGATCCCATTATGACGGAAAAAAATACTGCAGTAGAAGCTCTTAGCCTCTGATGGGGATGTGAACAGCTCTTTTGTGGCACTACTCACATGTCTATACGAATGGACTCTGGTATAAGTGATTATCCTGGTTTCCACCTCCTGAGTTGCTCAGCAGTGTTTACGCAGGAAGATCTGCCACAGGGAAACAACCAGACAGTATGGGAAAAAGCAATGGCATTAGTTATCACTCCTCCACATACTCTGGAGGAGCAGGAGGAGATCGCTGCATGTAAATGCACTGGTCTCCTCCACTAGCAATCAGCAGATTGTCGGGAAGGAACACTGCTATTTATTTCTGCTGTTCTGCGCTGTTAGATGAGCAGAACAATGAAAATAACGAAGTGCACCCGTCACCATAGAGTTTCATAGTAAAAAATGCATACGTTAACGTATACGTTAAGGATGGAAAAAAGTGTATTTACCATGTTTTTACATCCTGCAAAGTCCAGGAAAAAATGACAAATGCATGCAAGGCTTTTTTGTCTGGCGTTATTGAAAGAATCTGCAACGGACGAACTGAACCAAGCCTCCAACGCAGATGTGAACAAGTGTAGGCCTACATATTATGTATTTTAATTACTGAAACTTTTGTACTCCTTGGCTAGAAATCCTCCTCAAAAATGGTAAGAGTATTTTTGCTCTTCCGGAAAAAAACGTAGTGCAACCTCTGGCTGCTGTGCTGTAATTGGTTGTTATAGGCAAGAAAGACCAATGAAGAGAAGAAATCCTGTGGCACTCTCCAGTAAAAACTTTATTTGTTATAACATATGAAGTGCGCAGAGACGCACAGAACATATCAGCATGTGGCCAACGTCAAATAAACTTAAAGGGAGACAAGCTGGTCTCAATTATCACTTTCCACACCAATTTTTGCTGCGGAAAATGACTTAAACCTTGCTAGTGTAGATTTTAGTATGTCACACTGCCTACTGGAGGAAGCAGCACAGTTACGTAGAGGCCTGCACCTCCACCGGCAGCACAGAGGGACTACATCGCCGGTCTTAATAAATATCCCCCTAAGTTTTTACTGGATTGTGCTACTGGGTTTCTTCTCTTCTGTGGTGATTTGCATCTGGTGCCTTTATTGCTGAGCGACTCCAGAGGTGGAAACCAGGATAACCAGTGCCTATACCAGAGTCAATTCATATGGACATGTGAGTAGTGCCAACATGGTATCTCTCTACTCATAGGCAACAAAGAGCTGAAAGGGGAGGCTCCTGCTTCAGCCAGAAACTGGATAGTGAGTTTAAAGCAAATAAAATTGAAGAAAAAGTAGAGTAGACTGGGGTAGGAAGTGCTGGGATTGGTTATAATATGCTTTGTGCATTTTCTATGTTTTGTGGTCCTTTATATAGATCTTAACATGAAAATACTAAATCAAATGACAGAAATATATAAATCCCATCAGATAAGGCAAAGACGCTGCTATCCATATAGAACATACAAAAAAGATTCAGTTTGTGTTTTCTAAAAACACGAGTAACACATTTTCAAGACCCAACACAGAGTTAACAATTTTAAATAGTTACTAATGACGTGATTACACAGTGAATTCATTTGGAAAAATATTGAAGATTTTAAAGTTAAGAGCCAAGTTCCTCATGAAGACACAATGGAGGTCCGGAAACAGTTGGTAGAAATCTCATTTTAATAGTCCATATAATACTCAGTACTCAACCAACCAGCACGAGATCAATTAAATGATAAAATGCATTATTTATTATCTTCATTAATGCATTTAAAGAAATGTAATGACTGATATCCCATTGCTGTACAACGCACATTGGCCAGCATAAGGATGCACGATTCAAACACTACATCCAACTTCTGCAGATGTGGGGAGCTCGGTGATCTGCAGTGTTAAAGCAGGACACTATTTTAACTCTAATGTGTGAGTATAACTCATTTAGGACCAGGACAACTTTTTTTTTTCCTTTTTTCCTCCCTGCATCCAGGAGGCATAACTTTTTTTTTTCTCTCATCACATAGGAGAATGAGAACTTGTTCAAATTACCAAATTATTAAAAACTGGAAAAAAATCTTTTGTGGGCTGAAGGTGGAAAAAAACAAAAACATTTCTGCCAATGTTTTTATTGTGTCCCCATATTCTAACACCCATTCCTGGTTTTCAATTGTGCATACCATAGACTGCAATAGTGTACTTTCTGCTGCGAAGGCACAAAGTGATTTCACAGTGGGGGTGCCGATCCGAGTACAGAGGGAGTCCCTTCCCTCAGATGCTGCAGTGACTACTGACCATGGGATCTAATGGATTAACTGAATGGGATCAAAGATATCTATGATCCCCGTCATTGTTAGCCAGTGTCAGTTGTATTAAACAGTTGATTGGTGGGGGTCCCAGTGCAATCCTATGTTTGAGGAGGCCACATCGCTGCTTCACAGTTCTACCACGTACATCTGCGTTCATGGCCACTGGCTGTGCAGGGAACTGCAGCATGGTCCATCTCTTCCTAGGGACATTCCAGCATCTATGTGATGGGAATAACCCTTTCACGTTGTGTACAGCACAGCACACACGGTTCCACCCTTTGTAACAGTTCCTAAACCGTGCCTTGTTCACCGTCTCACTTTCAGCATTTTAGTTTCCTGCTGAAGTCATTTCTTTCCGCTGCTCCCTGCCTATAACATTGCACATCAGTGGAAAATTATCTCATGCGCAATGAGACAATTTATTTTTACAGAATGGCGATGGATTGCCGGTAGAGGATTTGACGTTGGTGTAAGGCTTGCTTGGCTGTTAAGACAAGCTACACAAGAATGACAAATCACTGTAGCATTTGGCACCGGCAGCTTTATTCCTGAAACTGCACTCAGCAGTGTTGGGTTTATCTAGAATGATCACTGCCATGTAAAAGCTTACATTTTCTGAAGGCATCTGAACTGCTGTAAATACCTCTCCAAAATGAACTCTTATGATAACAAGAGCAAGATGGAGACTCAGACTTTATTACATGTACAGCGACTGTACAATCACTATAACACTCTAGGCTTGTGGGCACTCAGGCCACCTTATGTCTTCCTGGATCGGTCCACTGGTGGCTGCTGCGTTCACAGCAATCTAAATGGCAGCGGCAACATAATCACTGCCCTGGACGCATCTTCTTCTGCATTCAGCACATGCACAGATAAAGCAGATTACATGGGTAAGTTGTGGGACTGCCACCATCTTGATTGCATTGTATACAGTGTCTGCTGTTCACAGACTGGATCCATAGGCAGTGAGGAATGCTGAACCCGAGGTGCTAAGGTAAGACATTAGGGTAACTTTCCTAGTTTCCTGGGTTACTACACACAAGGTTAGAGACTTTTTTTTTTTTTTTTTTTAAGAATGTAGCCAACCCCTTTAAGGCTAAACACAAAATGACAAGTAACATAACCTACCAGATACTGAATGCTTCTACAAGAGTCAGAATATATTGTATTTTGGACTATAGGATCCACTGGACCATAACATGCACCCACAATTAGAAGCATGAAAAGGTGTCATCGTCTTGCATGGGCCATGGAGCATCTACTCTGGATGAGGTACCAGTGGGCCTCAGTGCTTTTCACTGATGAAAGTCGTTTCACACTGAGCAGAAATGATGGCCGCCAACAATGTTGGAGACGTCAAGGAGAGCACTATGCATCAGCCACTGTTGTCTCCAGAAGAGCCTTTGGTGGTGGTTGTGTTACAGTGTGGCCAGGTGTGTCTAGTCAATACAGAATTTTGTGAATGGTACAGAGACAAGCCCATACTACTTGAATAACATCATTAATCCAGTCATTGTGTCTCTGCATGAACAACACAGGCCTAAGGTCATCTTCCAGCTCATCAAGGTTGCATCATTAGGGAACGGCTTCTGGAGACTGGGGTAATGGAGTGACCTGAATTTTCTCCAGACCTGAATGCCATTGAAAACCTATGGGATCAGCTGAGTCGCTGTATAGAGGCTTGTAACTCTGTACCCCAGAACCTCAATGACCTGAGGGCCGCCCTTCTAGAAGAGTGGGATACAGTGCCTCAGAGCCACATGACAAGTTATTGAGACACTGACATTTTTGTGGGGGTATATCCACCACTGTTGTTGGCTTTTGTTTCAGTAAATTGTCACCATGCTTGTACATAAATACCCTACTTTGAAGATATAATATCACTGTAGCGTGAACTTTTTACGTTTTCCATAAATTTCACCCGAAAGCCAAATATCCCTAACTTTTTGTGACTAGTGTATGTGTGTGTACAACCCCTTTAACAATCATACTGCCAAAGACACACATTATGATATACAGTACACTTTACCCAAACAGGCCACTCCATAGACCTTGCAGCATTGTGTTTTTACAGTGCTGTTGAAACAATGTACATTTTGTCAGCAGTGTACAATCAGTGCTCATCATTCTCTGAATCTACAGCTAATGAGCCACATTATGAAAGCCCTGGGGGGAAAGTCACTTCATCTTCATCCTAATATGCTGTAAAATGGGCTGTGGTCATAATCACTTTTGCTAATCAGTCTTTTTGTGGTTCATGTCAGTAATAATTTCATGACCTCAGCATCTTCCTGTGTAGTCAACAAATGTTACATTAGGTGCCTTGTGCATTTACTTCACATCGGTACTGGCTGCATACTGCTGAAAGATTTATTGCATGCAGTATATTTTGCAGGGCATTTTTAAATGCATTTTTAAATTTTACTAATCCTGTCTAATTGTAAACGGAGACTAGATAGTCTAAAACTGATGCACAGGCCGATGTAAACCGTCCCTTCAGTTCTACTGATTACACAGGGAGATGTGCTGCTGATTATTGTGCATCTTTCATCCTGGTTAAAGAAACAAATCAGCCGACAAACAAGAATTTGCTCATTTATTGGCAACATAATTATATAGACGAATTAGTGGGAACACTTGTTCCTGATTGGCCCAAAAACTGGCCAGCTGAATAAGGCCCTTAAATTTACACCACCTTGGGTGAGAACAGTCCACCAAAATTCAGGCGCACAATAGTGCCTCCAAGGTCCTGTCCCTTTCCCGCTGAGCCTACACACCCTTGCTGAGCACAGCATAGTAAATGTGGTACATGTCAGATACACCAGAAGTCTGCCTCTTTTTCATGAATAAATCTGCCCCTACGTGTAGCAGGGGACCCGGGGCTCATGAGTCTTGGTGCAAAAGATCTGCTTTGCTCTTTCATCTCCACTGGTCCCTCCACAACACCGGGCTCCTTCTTTCCATATGAGTTACACAATGATCCGTGTTGGTTTAGGTGAACAGCGACTGTACAGTATAACCAGATTATTCCCAAAACTGCTGCCTGCTGGTGCCGCGCTGTCACTGCTGTGCCAATTCTGTCCATGCACCTTAATGGCCAATACTTCAGAATATCCACTCATACCTGCAGATTATGTATATATTAGAGATAGAAACCTAGAAGATTGACGGCAGAAAAAGGCCACCTGGTCCATCTAGTCTGCCCTTTTATTATCCTTATATTGTTATATTAGGATAGATACATATTTATCCCAGGCATGTTTAAATTCAGTTACTGTGGATGTATCAACCACCTCTGCTGGAAGTTTGTTCCAAGCTTCTATTACTCTTTCAGTGAAATAATATTTTCTAATGTTGTTCTTGATTTTCCCCCCAACTAACCTCAGATTGTGCCCCCTTGTTCTTGTGTTCTGTTTCTTATTAATAACCCTTCCCTCCTGAACTTTATTCAGTCCTTTAACATATTTAAAGGTTTCAATCATGTCCCCCCTTTCTCTTCTTTCCTCCAGACTAGGGTGAATTTCTTTTTTAATATGATTCTAAGGAATCGGTTGGCAGATTCAATTCGGGTACAAATGAATTTGACCCATTGAAGGTAGATTCAGATTTGTCCTGCTTTGGACGAATCCGAATCTTTATTCTGTTTTCAGTAAACATTATGCCATATATATAAGTTATATCGTATTGACCCTGCTGCAGCCCAATGATCATGGCCGCTAGTAACACGAGACTATGGCATTGGTTATGGATTGCGGCACAATTGGTCCACAGCGGGGCCAATAACGTATAGCTTACATATGGCAATTCAGATGAGTCCAAAGCAGGACTAATCCAAATCTAACATTACTAATTCGACCCAAGTCAAAAGTGCGCAGATTGCCCTGAAAAGTTGTGTATGATATTCTGGATGGCAGATGCCTTCTTCTCCGTCTTCTCTGTAAAATAGCGGCTGCCATTTTGAGAAATTCATTCAAATCAAGTTGCAAAGGATCTTGCTCAAATCCAAATTTTGGGGAAATTAGAGATGAATTGGATTTGTTTAGAACATGCTCTTGCAAAGCTCTGTTATTAGGCTGTAGATATCCACCCATAGAGCTGTTTCAGGGTGCTTTCCTCTTCAGTATGGAGCAGAATAGTGGCTGCTGAGAGTGATGCCTTGCTGCGTACGGAGAATTACTGGAAGTACTCCATGGGAAAATATCACCAAAGGAAAGAGAACCATTTCTGTACCGTCACCTTGTGGAAGTGGAACCACAAGAGAAATAACCCCACTGTCATTCAATGGGGTTAACATCTGGCTTTTCCGTGAGCAATACGGTGATCTTACATTATGTAATATTTTCAGTTGCATGTAAGCGGGGTAGGAAATACTCCATTCACTTCCATTAGAAACGTTAGGTTTGAAACCTGCCTTAAAAGGTTGTTTGCTCCTATCGTCTGGATGTGTCCCTGAAAGCAGATTCACCCCCCCGCTCTGTTCCTAGCCACTTCTAGACCCTGCAGGAGCAGGAAGCAGCTGGGTCACCTGACCGCTGCAGCCAATCACAGGTATCAGCAGTCACATCAGCTTAAAAGGTACCTCACAGTGTGACGTAACATTCAAGCCGATGTGACCATAGCAGTCACGGGAAGCAGCATCAGCAGAAGTGTGGGCAGGTTGCCCACTTTTTTATGTTCACGGACACAGGTCCAGACGACAGGGATTTTCGTCTCGAAGGCTGAACAACCCCTTTAAATCCTCATCAAATACTAAATGTACAAACATAGCCTAAGGGTACCGTATGTTTTTCTGTTGGAATAAACACACTGAGGAATGCATGGCAGAAATGACTTGATGAGGCTGATCTGTGTCTGGCTACCAGCCATGGTTTCTGAGGCAAGAATTGACATGTTAAAAAAAAATAATAATCAAAAAATTTGAATTTTTTTTTTTTATACGGAATGGGGATTTCAACAATTAGAGGTAGAATACACAGTTTTCCTATGGTCACATAAGAGTATGTTCACATGTGGCTGATTTACGGAAGAAAATTTTGCTGATAACCAGTTCCATACAGATATATGGGGTTATTTCTACAGAAAGTGCATGAATTTCTGCAAACCAAATTCCGATGAATAGGACAGTCAAACTTTGTACAATAAAAGCAAGTCTCCCAATCATTTTCTGTCATGTCACAACAGGAGCAGGAAGTCTAGCACTGCAGGCACCCAGGCAATAGGAAAATGGTAGTGCCAGGGATCGGTGAGTACAAGCTAATTTTTATTTTATATTTTTTTCTTTCCTACTGCAATATCCCTTTAAGGATTTTATCACTAAAAAAAAACAGCTAAATGGATTAAAAAATAAAAACTGCTGAAAATGAAATACTGATGAAACATTGCAGCCATCTATGCAGCTGTGAAGCAGTTAAGGTTTTCCAGATCCGACAAGGTGACGTAAATAAAGTGAACCAGTGAGGAAGTGACATGAAATATACATACATTCCAGGCACCTGAGCAGGTTAAAATTACAGGGCCAGAGATGCAGGATATAATGTGATACTCTGTATGCCATGATTAAACTGATAGATGAGCAGACGGCACAGTGTACTTAAGGGGACAGAAAAAATAAGTCTTAACGGTAGTATTTCCCATTCTTTCCTAGTCTGATGGCTGATGCAAGGAACGCACGGCATCACATTCAACATCTGAACACAATGTAATCACAATAACTATTCTGCCATTAAAAGGTGATAGTGTAAGGTAGAAGGTGGCGCTTTAATGCTCCATTGCTACATATTGGGTGTACTAGGTTTCGTAAAGGGGTTCTCGAGGATTTTGATATTGATAGTCTACTCTCAAGATAGGTCATGAATATCAGATCGGTAGGGGTCCAACTCCTGGCACCCCCATGATCAGCTATATGAAGAGGTTGTGGTGCGCTGTGAGCGCTGAGGCCTTTTTCTAGACCATGTAACTTCACGTTTGTTGGTCATTCACATTCAAGGGAATGGGGCTGAGCTGCAATAACAAGCACAGCCACTATCCAATGGTCAGTGTGAGGGGGCGGTGCTGCTCACTGGAGCTCCGGTGAGGGCCATGTCTTCCACAAACAGCTGATCGTAGGGGTTCCGTGAGTCGGACCTCTGCCAAGCTTATATTAATGACCTACCCTGTGAACAGGCCACTTAAAGAAGAACTCCCGCAAAAAATTTTATTCTATGTCCTGCTAGAAATGTACATGATGTAATCTGTAGTGAATGTCATTTCTTACCAGTAGCTGAATTTTTGAGTTATATCATCCTGAAGTTTCTTATCTGTGTCATGTGACTAGGAATTAGACTCACCAACTTACACATCATCTTATGTGTGGACAGGAAGTCTAATTTTCTATGCATTCCTATGGGAGCCTCACTTTCAGTCTCATAGGAATGAATAGAGAAGTGACTGGCTTGCTGTCCTGGGTCAGTTGGAGGTCAGGGAGTTGGTCACATGACTCAGCTACAATAAGAAGAGAGTGGAAACTCTCAATTTCAGCCTCTGATAAGAAGATGACATTCACTACAGATTATATCATGCACCTTTCTAACAGGTCAGAGAATAAAAAATTTTGCGGGAGTTCTTCTTTAAGTACTCTTTCAAAGAGATAAAACTCTGGTAACAATTGCCCACATTTACTAATGTGGTTGTGCTGACAACTTGTAAAACTGTGCCAAAATTTGCCACATTTTGAGATATCTAGTTTTTGAAAAATACACTGCACCTAGCTCACCAAAGGGTATAGGGGCATGGCTTAAAATGCATTTTCTTGCAACAAAGTTTTAGCTCACTAACCTGTTGCAAAGTAAGCTAACAGATAAGTTAGACAAATGTGTCTAGCCCTGCACATGAATGACGTTTGGGTCCACATCCGAGCTGCAATTTTTATGGCTCAGATGCGGACCCATTCACTTCAATGGGGCCACAAAAGATGTGGGAAGCACATGAAGTGCTCCGTTCCATGGCCCCACAAAACAACAGAACATGTCCTATTCTTGTCCATATCATAGGACTGGCATCTTGAGGGCCAGACCTGCCGTTCCGCAACATGGGCCCCTGCAATAGACTTGGCACAGCTTTAGACTGCATAGGTTCACGCGGTCTACAGGATTAGTAAATTTGCCCCATCTTCCAAATGCCTTTTAGCTTTGATGTATTTTTGACAGGTTTAAAAAAACATTGGTTGGTATGCTTTCAGAACAAAAATAATTTTTAGTTTTTTCTTTGCTATCACTTTTTATAGTCCATAATCATAAATGTATAGGTTGTACACATTTATGATGCAGGTTGCTATGGCTGTAGTGATAAATATGTATATATTTTGTTGTATTAAGATTTTCACTTGATAATCTTTATGTAATACTGACAAATTAAGGCCCCTTGCAGGCGAGCGTCTGACACGCACGTCTTCTGCATCGCAGCTCCCAGCCTGAACTCCCGGCACTGAACGGGGGTTACATAGCATTATACTGATTTATGATGCTATGTAACCCTTACAGTTCTGGAATGTGTCAGATAACACTAACATAATGCTGTCAGTGTTATCCAATACATTCCAGAACTGTAATGCCCCTTTCACACGAGTGGGAGACTCGCATGTCTCCCGCAACGCATCTACAGGGCTGGACTCCTGCACTGACTGGGATCGCATATAATGCTATGCGATCCCTGTCAGTGCCGAGTCCAGCCCTGTAGATGCGTTGCGGGAGACATGCGAGTCTCCCGCTCGTGTGAAAGGGGCATAAGGGTTACATAGCTTTAAGAATCAGTATAATGCTATGTGACCCTGTCAGTGCCAGGAGTTCAGGCCAGGGGCTGCGATGCAGAAGACGTGCGTGACACACGCTCGTCTGCAAGGGGCCTAAGTGTTTGCAAGTTTTTTCTTAATGATTTTTAACAATAGTTTTTTTATATTTTACTTTCTTAAAAGGGGTTATCCAATTTCGGATATTGATTAACTATCGTCAGGATAAACGTAGACAGCCTGCGCCATCTTTAGGGTTAATAAATCTTGGATTATATACCTAGATGGTGAAGGAGTATACAAGCTGTGAACTGTTGTATTATTTCTATTGTGCCTATGGACCTTGGGCTTCCTTTGCACTGCACTGACTTTATACAAATTAATAGACTGTAAGACATGTGAATTCAATTAAAAATAAACTGACACAATAATTTGGCAACACAGCGAGAACAAAAGTAAATTTACAAGAGTCACCAAGTCTGATGAAGCAGGTCTTTGGGCCCTGGTCGTGTGACATAAACAAGCAAAGCTTGGAGAAATGCTGACTCTTACTCTTGCCAAGGTTTGCTTTCCCACGACACATTTTTGAAATTACTTGTGTAGGTCACATCTTTGCCTTTCTTTGCTGTCATGTGATGGATGACAAATTCTACCACAGACCTCGGCAGCCATGTCACCACGGGTCACAGCTTTTCAATAACCGAGAGCCCAAATGTCATAATCTTATTAGTCAAAATGACAATGTAGCAAGTTGCACAACCACATCCCAGCACTGATGTACGGATCTAATTTTACACACACATCGGACACATTCCATCAACATCACAGCTGCTATTTCCATACAATACAAAATGTTACCAACTAATACTAAAACTGATCTAAGAAAAATCAGCTTTCTCCAGACGTCAGCAAGTGAAACATTTGACAACAAATGGCAGAAAAACAATATCATATAAAGGGCCTATGTGGAAGGACTAAACTACCAGATTCAATGGATTTAATAATTATGCATGTATTCACTGTTTGGACTATAGGAAAATGGCAGCCCTAAGCATGGAAGAAACAAACAAACAATCAACGTGCATGAGCTCTGTGTTCCCCACCCACATTTTAGTAGAATGAGATGTACAGAATAGTGGTGCTATATTATACTAATATCAATTTCAGAATATATTTGTACAGGTCACATAACTGTGGAACAATTTTAGGACACTATGAATAACAAATTAAAAGGGTTTTTCAAGCTGCTAAACAAATTCTTAGAAAAGGGGCAGACTAGGTTAAAGGGGTTGTCCGGGTTCAGCTCTGAACCCGGACATACCCTAGATTTCACCCAGGCAGGCCTGCCTGACAAGTGAAGTCACCGAACACACTGGCAGAGCCCGGTTCGTCACGGAACTGGGCTGAATGCCTTTGCCCTGTGCAATTTAGCGCAGGGCAAAGGAAAGCATCGGAGGATAAAATGCTCCAATGCTCTTGTCAGACAGGCTGCCTGGGTGAAATTAAGGGTATGTCCGGGTTCAGCTCTGAACCCGGACAACCCCTATAAATACAAATAAAGCAAGCAATAATCACCTAAACAATCCCCCATGACCGCTGTCCTGACACTTACCAGGTCTCCCGCTGCTCTATACTTCCTGGTGTCGCAGCCAATTACTGGCTGCAGCAGTAACACGATTGGCAGAGCGGATATTTCCTCCATGTCAAGAGCTACCAGGAGGTAGAGACCAGTAGTGATCCAGTAAGCTTCAGAAGAACAGTAGCAGGGAATCAGTGAGCACTGCTGGTTTCATTTTTTTAAAGACATTCTGAACTCCCCTTTTCAAATTTCAAGTGTAACTGTACTCAGGTCTGTGGAGTCAGAGTCATGGAGTTGGAGTCGGTGTCCATTTTGGTGGAGTTGGAGTCATTAAAAAATGGAACGACTAAACAAATATATAATAAATTGGTACAGTTACTTAGTTCAATGCAGTATGTGCTGAATATATTTTCATAAGAATTTGGGAAAAGGATGAAATGACCTATAAATGTCTGTTCTATTCCTGATCTAAGGATCTAGGCTTTCAGTTGAGATGAATGTGTGCTTCCCTTTATGTAGATGCTCAGTAGTGAAGCTCCTCCGCTATAGATCAGAGGAAAAAGTCACTGGGAAGGAATGGCTGCACTCATCCCAGATCTGCTAGAGAAAATAGGAATAAAGAGGTTTTCTCTCTAGTTACAAAGATTAGCTTTCAACATAAAGGGACAGTTAAAAGAAGACATTTTCAGAATACATTGGTCAGTCATGAACTATAGACAGTTCAGCAGGTCTCTCACTGCACTCTGGTTCCTATGGTAACCTGCAGACCAGAAAGACTGTTATCTGACTGGCTGAATGACCTCACCCCCACAGAATGATGGGACTGAGCTCTGAGTGATGCAGAAAGCAAAAGGTCCAAGTGTTGTGAGGACTGGGAAGCATGGCTTTACCTCTAATTGTGTTAGATATCACAATCTTCTGCTCTGTCAGAGGAAGTTAATATATACTAATAACTGCTGGAGACCCACCCACAGCCTGAGGAGACAGAGTGCAAACTGCCTGTAAGCCAGTGAATCAACGTGCTGAGAAAACCCCTTTAAGACAAGTACTTCTTAGCATATCTAAATTTTCAATAAACTGTGCATAAATCAAGAGTCCAGTGCATGTTCTCTCTGTATGCTTTATGCTCATGTTTGGAGAGGTTAGCTGCTCTGATGGCTTCTATATGCTATACATAGAATATAAGTGGGGAAACTGTTTTCTAACATCTCAAATTCAGAAATACAGAAACACACATGTGAAAAAGTACTATAGGTATAAAAGCCATTGCCAAGCCTTTGTTATCTAGCACTGCTAGTAGTTTCACTTTCTAGACGGTGAAGCAGTATGATGGAAAACACCTAGGGTCTTATGTATGAAAACTGTCCCATAGAAGCCAATCAGAGCTCTCCTTTCATTTCATATAGTGCTCTGGAGAAATGAAAGATTTCTTGATTGGTTGCTATGGGCAACAAAGAAAGTCTTAGACCTAGACAGTTTTCATACATCAGGCCCTTAGTGAGCTGTACCCAGAGAGAAGCCTGATACTGAAAGTTCAGAGTAAAGATATCTAGTAAAACATAGATTACAAACTCTTTTTTGTCATGACATATCTGTACTATTGATTTATGCAAAGTTTGTTTAAAGTTATTGCTTAAACATGCGCCATGTATGAGGGAGTCAGAGTTAGGGGAAATTAAGGAGTCGGACTCGGAGTTGGGGCTTTGGCTTACGGACTCCACAGCCCAGACTGTACTTTCAGAAAACCTTTGATAAGTCATGATGTCATATCAAAAGTTTTAATTGGTGAGGAGTGCCTAGACCCATGACAATCGCTAAAACCAGTAGATAGAAGCAATGACGATTTTCCTCAGTGCTTAAAGGGGTTGTCTCATCTCAGACAATGGCTAGGATATGCCCCCTAGAGGTGGGACCCGCATCTATAATCGGAAACGGGGCCACGCAGGTGGTGGTTGGAGGACTCTGGTCCGACCACCACCAAGTGCTCTCTCCATAGAAGTGAATGGGAGCGCACAGCGCATCACCGGCCGCCACTCCCATTCACTTCTATGGGCCCGACAGATATAGCCAAGCTAGTGCCCGGCTATTTTCTGCTGTCCCATAGAAAATGAATGGAGGGAGGCTGCGCATGCGCAGTGCATCCTCCACCACTTTCGGGGCTCCATTCTCGATATAGTTGCGGGTCCCAGCAGTGGAACCCACACCTATAAGAAAATGGGGCATATCCTTGCAATATGCCCCCATCGTCTGTGCTAAGACAACCGCTTTAAGATAGAATAGAGATGAACCCAGACTTGAGCCCATTTTGACCAGCGAGGAGAGACAGACCATCTCCTTGTTTTAGTGATCCATGGGGGTCCCAGCACCTCAAGCCCCACCGACTAAAACCTTTGATATGTCACCATAACATGACAACTTTTTTCAAAGTACAGTTATAATTTAAGAATGTTGTAACTGCTGGACAACCCCTTTCACGGGTTAGGCCTTCAGGTGGACCTGTTACTACAGTCATTTCTTCTGCCGGCCTGGTCACCTACTAGGTTCATAAGGAATGTTCAGAATCCAGAATGCTTTAAAAAAGAAGAGAGAGAACACTTACCATGTGGTTTAAGTCTAGACGATGTACAATATAAAGAGAGAAGACTTTAACCCCACTGCTTAGATCATGCGAGCGGTTACACTTGTCTTGGCTCAGGAAGTTATTAGCATAAGAATTGGACTAAATAGGCATTTGATTTTGTTGGTTATTATTTGAAGCAAAGATGTCAGCCACCTACTGATTTCCAGAGATGCATGGCATACAAATGAGTAATGCTGAAGAGCTCCATGCGCTAATGGAGACCACCAAAGCTTATAGCCCGAGGACATAACAGGCGAAACACTGCACTGTACACAGGCCTCAATACACCCTCCCACATAGTGATATACAGCTCCATCAAGAAACCTCATTCTTTAATCAGAGCTTTGTACAGGTACAAGGAGCACACATTGCAATGGAAAAAACAGAATATGCAATAGATAACACAAACTCGTCTGCATGCAGAGTCTATTTTGCTTTAAGAAATGCATGTTCATGGCTAGCAGAACCAACAATTATATGTACAAGTGGGTTCAAAAGGTGAACAAAGGTAACATCTGCCTGGAGTTAGTATAGTCTCCCTTGATTGTGTGGGTTTCCCCCAAGTGCTCCGGTTTCCTCCCAAATAAAAAAAAAATCAAAATAAAAAAAGTACTGATAGCTAATTTTGTAAATTAGATTGTGAATCCCCCATGGGGACAGGGACCGATGTGTTGCTGCTATATAAATTAAAATAAATAAAATATAGATAAAAGAAGGCGTGGTTTTCACGTTCAGATACTTCCAAACTTGTAATGGGCCAGACACTTACCCAGTCCACAATTCTCACACATCACAGCATGAAATAGATCCTCACATCATTTATGATATTTTAACCAATAACAATCTGTACACTGTGGACAGTTCCATTTAGGGCTCATGCACACGAATGTGCCCATGTGTCGGCTGCATCCCCCAGACTGACAGCGGCTTCTCTGACCTGAACTTACTGCGTCATACTCATTTATGATGCAGTGAGTTCCTATCCGACTACAGGTCTACTGTACTGTACTCACATCATCATGTGAGTACAAGACAATAAACGACCATAGAAACAGCATTAGAAATTTCTATGATGCAGTTTGGGTAGTGGAGCCATCATTGGTCTGGGAGACGACACATGGGCTGAGTTTCCAGGACTGAACACATAACATGGGGTCTTGTTGCTGTACTTTATTCTGTTTGCTGGCATAAGGGACGCACCTACATTCGACATGAAATACCGTATCAAAAACAGTTAAAAAGGATTGGGAAAAAAAACAGACACAGATCCATCAAGTCCAACCTATAATCCTACTCTGTTGAGCCAGAAGGCAGAAAAAATACTATGCCAATTGCCCTGTATTAAGGGAAAGCTTGCTTCATATCTCCAAATATTACACCCCTGGATCAATGTCTCATCTCTGAGAGAAATTTCACCCCATGCTTCCAGAAGCCCCTCCCACAAGTTGGATTGGCTTGATGGGCACTTTTTCCATACCATACGCTCAAGCTGCTCCCACAACAGCTCAATGGGGTTGAGATCTGGTGACTGCGCTGGCCACTCCATTACAGATAGAATACCAGCTGCCTGCTTCTTCCCTAAATAGTTCTTGCATAATTTGGAGGTGTGCTTTGGGTCATTGTCCTGTTGTAGGAGGAAATTGGCTCCAATCAAGCGCTGTCCACAGGGTATGGCATGGCGTTGCAAAATGAAGTGAACGCCTTCCTTATTCAAAATCCCTTTTAACTTGTACAAATCTCCCTTTTTACCAGCACCAAAGCAACCCCAGACCATCACATTACCTCCACCATGCTTGACAGATGGCGTCAGGCACACTTCCAGCATCTTTTCAGTTGTTCTGCGTCTCACAAATGTTCTTCTGTGTGATCCAAACACCTCAAACTTCAATTCGTCTGTCCATAACACTTTTTTCCAATCTTCCTCTGTCCAATGTATGTGTTCTTTTGCCCATATTAATCTTTTCCTTTTATTAGCCAGTCTCAGATATGGCTTTTTCTTTGCCACTCTGCCCTGAAGGCCAGCATCCCGGAGTCGCCTCTTCACTTTGACATTGACACTGCCGTTTTGCAGGTACTATTTAATGAAGCTGCCAGTTGAGGACCTGTGAGGCATCTAATGTACTTGTCTTGTTGCTCAGTTGTGCAGCGGGGCCTACCACTTCTCTTTCTACTCTGGTTAGAGCCTGTTTGTGCTGTCCTCTGAAGGGAGTAGTAGACACCGTTGTAGGAAATCTTCAGTTTCTTGGCAATTTGTCGCATGGAATAGCCTTCATTTCTAAGAACAAGAATAGACTGTCGAGTTTCACTTGAAAGTTCTCTTTTTCTGGCCATTTTGAGAGTTTAATCGAACCCGCAAATGTAATGCTCCAGATTCTCCACTAGCTCAAAGGAAGGTCAGTTTTATAGCTTCTCTAACCAGCAAAACTGTTTTCAGCTGTGCTAACATACTTGCACAAGGGTTTTCAAGGGTTTTCTAAACATCCATTAGCCTTCTTACACAGTTAGCAAACATAATGTACCATTAGAACACTGGAGTGATGGTTGCTGGAAATGGGTCTCTTTACACCTATGTAGATATCGCATTAAAAACCAGACGTTTGCAGCTAGAATCACAACATCCTATGGAAGAGAGTTCTCACTGCTCTGACAGTAAAGAATTCCTGTCTGGGGATCCCTTCTCTCCTATAGACAGAGGATGTCATTTTGTCATACCTATAAGCCAAGGTGTAAACAGATCATACAAGCCTAAAGATCTTTTTGGCTTGTATTACACTATGCGTTCATCCAGGCGGTTGCCAGGAAGGAACTCTTCCCTCCCAACAATAGCCTTTTTACGCAACGCACACTGCCAGCCCTATACAGAAAATGCCTATTCTTGTGCAATTGCAGACAAGAATAGGACATGCTCTATAGTTTTTGTGGTGCCGAGGAACGGAAATACGGATGCGGACAGCACACGATGTTCACATCTTTTGCGGCACCATTTAAATGCACGGGTCTGCACCAGTTCCGCAAAATCACAGAAGTAATAAGGTCAGCCCTAAACAGTTTAGCTCTAGGTTCACATTTGTGTCAGAGGCTCCAATAGGACCCTCCATTCAATATGTGGTTGAAAGCGCTTGATCTCTAATGTAAGCCCAATGGAACCCATTAGAGTCAATGGGGTGTGTGGGGCATCATTTGTTTCCATTACATGATGGATCTGGCATTGTGTTTTTATTTCTTGGAACCAAACAGAGTCAATGGAAAAGGGTTGAGGTTTTGGTTTTATTATCAGTGAGGAAGGTACATCCTGACAGACCTGAGGCACACTGATACAAACTGATGCACTTTACTAGCAGTTTGAGTCCTATAAAAATTAAAGGGGTTGTCCGGGTTCAGAGCTGAACCCGGACATACCCAGGTTTTGACTCCCGCAGCCCTCCTGAACAGGGCATCGGAGCATGAGATGGATCGCGCAGGGCAAGGGCTCTTTTGTTTATAAACATTCACTGCCGGGCGGAGCTGGTAACAGCTTCCCCCGGCTGAGATGGGGGAAGCTATAACATTGCAGCGATAGACATTGGAGCCTCAAGCGGGCTCCAGCCTATCACTAGTATATTCCAATACATGCCGGCAGATTGACCATACTCAGTGCTATATTCTATAATGGCTAAAAATTCATTACCACATACAAATGCCAATCTCATGACGGTTTGTTATAGACACCTACGGTAAGTAAAGTAAGGTTTTTAAAAATGTAAGAAATATATCTAAAATATAAAAAAAAAGCATCGCCAAGTCCGAAAACACTTGTATTATTAAAATAAAATATGTATATAATATAAAATATTTAGCCCATCTGGCAAATGATGTACGGGCAAAAAATAAAAAATGGCCAATTCACCTCCCAAAACAATATAATAAAATGTGATCAAAAAGTCATACACACCCCAAAATGGTATCTATAAAAAGTACAGATTGCTCTGCAAAAAATGAGCCCTGAAACAGCTCCATAGACAAATATAAAAAAAGTCATGGGGGTCAGAATATGGTGAAAAAGAAAAACATTTTTCCAGATTTTTTTTTTAGTATTAAAACAGAAGAAAAGCTATTCAAATGTTGTATCGTTGTAATCGCCAGTTTTACTGCATAGGAAATGCCATAAAAACAAAACCCCTAAAACTGTGGCAGAATTGCATTTTTTTCTACCCCATTTGGATTTTTTTCTAGCTTATCATTAAATTTGTGCAATATTAAATTGTGCCATTAGAAAGTACAACTAGTCCCGCAAAAAAATCAAGCCCTCAGATGGCTATATGAACGGAAATATAAAAAAGTTATGGCTCTGAGAAGTCAGGGAGTAAAACACGAAAATGCAAGAACTGAAAATCACCCTGTTCTAAACGGTTTAAAGGGGTTATACAAAGACTGATGTAAAAAATATGAAAATCAGACCTTTCTAACAAACCTAAAACAAGCCTTGTACCTCACCTGGGTCCAGAGATATCCACATTCACTGTTCCCATTGCTCTGCCATCTTCAGCCTGACAGCTGAGGGGCATGTCCTTTAGGCCCTATTCACACAAACGTATATTTGCGGGCCCGCATTACTGCGGACCCGCAAATATACGGGGGCCGCCCGGCGTGTGTTCCGCAGCGCTCGGAACACACGCCGTGCGGCCCCATTGAAAATGCCTATACTTTTCCGTGTGTACGGACAAGTATAGGACATGCTTCAAAAGAGCCACGGCATGGAGCTAGCTCCCGGCCCCATAGAGGTGAATGGGGCTGCATCTATTCCCGCATTTTTGCGGATAGATACGGCCCCATTCATACGGTCGTGTGAATGGGGCCTTATGCTGCAGCTCTCTCCCTGTAACTGCCACAGCTTCTAACAGAAAATATGGCTGGTGGCAGTTGCTGCTTTGAAAAATGTAGAATATGTTTTGTGACACAACCCCTTTAAAGGGAACCATTGATTACTTCATTATGCAAGTGTCACATCCCTTTAATTGTTTTCCAAGCACTGCACCATACATACACCAGAGCCCTTGGACTTGGACTGACATTATTGTCCTAGAGAAAAACGTTTTGCCATGTGTCCTTTCCTTTTGGGACACGAGCTCTGATCGTGAATGGTAGCACAAAAGCTTTGGCTCTTTTCCATTAGGTTTCCATTGCTTTTTGATGGTTAGATGACTGTATTGTATTCCATTCAGGTGATAAAAAAGGGATTGCAAATGATCTATCATATCCATAATGGATCCAATAGAAATGTAAGCCATGTCACAAGTGTGAACACAGCCTTTTGTATTTCAACAGTTTATTATTCAGAATAAAGGAAATAAAGCCTTCAACATAACAGCGTCACCAACAGGGACATCTTAAGGCTAGGTTCACATACCCCAGGAAACTTTTGTTTTCTGTTCCGGCATAGGACGAAAAAAGTAGAATTGCTAGTTCCGTCTAGATGTAGCACTATGTAAAGAAAGGCGTAAAGGCCAGAATTAAGTGAACTAAAGTACTAAACAACTGAAGTGCGTTCAAGCCATGTGAAGAACAAAGAATACACATAATAATCACAGTAAACCCGGAATAAAAAGGATGGTTGAAGTGCTGGCTTGAGCTGTGAATATGATATTACTGCAGGGCTGTGGGGGTTGATGTGTTGACCTGTTAACGTGATTCACGATTACTGTGGGGAGGGGGGGGGATGAAGTGATGGAACATGAACGCATTTATTTGGAGTGCTTACCATAAAGTGGTAAGCACTGCATATTAAGAGAGTTCTAAATGATGAAAATATTAGGGATGAAATATCTATAAATTATTAAAGGGGTTTTTGGAGCTCAATGTAAAATATAATAAATAACTGTTGACGCTGTACACTTGCTTATAGAACTGTGAAATAAAGGAATAAAATCATGTTCTAGAGATGCTACCCCAATATTTCTACTGCATTCATGGGACTGTGGGCAGGACTGTCCTTTCAGTGCACACCTGCTGACACTACATATCCCAGCACCCATACCCCTTACCATCCTCCATGTTCCTCTTCCTGCTCTCCAGAGAACATGCCATGATCTTTCTGCCCAATCCTTTTGCTGAGGATATGAATGCCCTTCACTAAGAACAGTCCTAACCTCATCAGAGAAGGTCCAGACTGGGTCCAGCACATGTTCTGTATGCATATGTCTATAGAAATGACTTTGTAGGTCAGGGCAGAACATGACTCATGACACCCTGCTGCTACTTGGGAGGCTACATAGGATGCTCTGGTGATAGGTTTAATCAATGCGGTACCATTATAGAACGCAATTACTCATTCTTATCTATAATGCGGCACAGTTCTCAAGCTACACATTGGATTCATTTACATGAAACACTGTGAAAGAAAAAAAATCTCAATCTTATTTAATTTTATGAATTCAACAAGTGTCCAGAGGGTCGGCTCAATATAGAGCAGAATACTCAATGATTCTTCAAAGTAAACTAGGTACAATTAAAAAGGCTGGAGGCAAAGAGGAAAGTGACAGAGGATTTAATGAAATGTTTTCAAAGAGGAGAACAGAGCTTAGGACAACACTCAGAGGACATCATCAGTCTAACTTCATGAGAGAGATGAAAACAATTCAAACACTGAAGGCCAAACGCTCATTTTACAACATTTGCTACAATCGAAAGTTCATCTGCAGCTCCTAAAGTCTTTTGACTGCCTCAACATGGCCTTAAAAGGGGTTTTCCGGGAGTTTACTACTGATGAACTATCCCCAGGATAGGTCATCAGTATCTGATCGGTGGGGGTCCGACACCTGGGACCCCCGCCGATCAGCTGTTTGAGAAGGCACCGGCAATCCAGTGAGCACCGCGGCCTTCTCTCAGCTTTTTCTAGGTCAGTCACGTGGCCTAGGAGCGGCTCAGCCCCATTCAAGTTAATGGGGCTGAGCGCGATGCCGCTGTACAATGTACAGATCGGTGAGCTGAGAAAAGGCCTCGGCGCTCACAGGAGCGCCCGTGCCTTCTCAAACAGCTGATCAGCGGGGGTCCCGAGTGTCAGACCCCCATCAATCAGATACTGATGACCTATCCGGTAGTTAACTCTGCTACAAATATACCTGATAGATGCCTATAGAAACTGTGGAACTTAAGACTATGGGGCAAATTTACTAAGCCCCTGCGCTGGCGGTTGATCTGCTGAAGTTATGTAGAGGCACCGGCTTCTACATAACTTCAGCGTCTACACTACCGATTCTAAATGCTTCCTTGCGGTCTTACATTTAAACCATTTTCTACACCTAAACCATGCATAGAAAATGAAATGGACCACCTGGCCCGTCCTCTTCCCCGCCCACTTTTTTTAACCTGGCGTGAGCAGGGAATAAGTTCCAGATACTGCCGCAACATGGCATGCGACAAAAGCAGTGTATATTTGTTCGTAAATGACACCCTATGTTCACATGTTCTGGATCTGATTTGCATGTCAGAGAAGATTCTTTCACCAAAGTCCACATCAAATCCACATAAAACTGTAACGGCCATGTTCCACATTTTAATATCTAAAGCATGCATATTATATGCCAGGCCACTGATCAACCCGAAAACATTACAATGGGGCTAATCCTCATGTAGATCTACTAGAATATTAGTGTTGGCCCCAAATATCCACAGATATTAGCAGTCAAAATCTAGGGCAAATCCTGAACTTATTCTAACTGTGCAAAATGGCGTCATATGTTTCAAGTAGTACAGCGGCTTCTCTTGGGCACTACATGTCATTGCCTGTGATGCAGCCTGGGCCCAGGGAAGTATTGCTCCACATATACTAATGTGGATGCACATGTTTTGTAACTGTCGAGGTATTCTGGTTATAAGTTACAAAAAACTTTGCGCCACAATTCCGGCATAAAATTCTGTTGCCAAATAAGCCAACAAATATTTCACTGATAATTTTGTCTGTTACAAACATATCACCGACAGCAATTCCTGCTTGATATGGATCATCCAGAAACTGTTTTTAGTAGTCTTATTTTCTGTAAAGCTAAAGGTCTTTTTATATGGACCAAAATCTGGTCAATTATCGGGGATACACATTTGTAATAAGACTTATTTCGGATAATCGTAGCCTGTGTGAAGGTGCAAGCCATTGTGTTTTTCAGCCAGCACTCAAAATCCCAATTTCTGTTCAGCACATCTCCCTGTAGAAACAGGGATCGGTAGTCCCCACGCAGAGAAGATGATTGCTGCATGGGAACTTTCACCTCCTCTGACAATTAGGCAATCATTGGAAAAAGGATGTGTTCCCGATAATTGCCCTGTGTAAATGGTCCTTTACGATACGTCCACACCCTAAAAAAACAGCACACCCTCTCCATTACAAACTGGCTCCAGCATGGTCCTTATAACTTGAGCTGAACATGATTAGTGCACTTATAGGCTGCAGAGATCCATCTATATAGACCATACACCTATAATGTGTTGGTTTTCATAAAAGATTTTTTTTTTCTGCCCCTTAATTCAGAAGAGGAGTCAGGCAGAGTATTATTTCCTATGTTGCCAAGCAGCAGCAATATGACACGTGGAAATGTGAGACTTCAGGTTCCTGAAGCCTTCCACCGTAATAGCAGTTATTTTCCTGTTAAAGCACCCTCTGTGCTGCGTGCATTATTAAGGAGATCTTCCGAGCACACTACTTTTCACACAGTCGTGACTGTTAACGGGGATAAAATAATAGTTGTAGTAGGGTCACGTCACACGTCAGTAAAAGACCAATAAACAGTGAAGAGAAGATTGGTGAAGGTGTTCTGGTGCACAATACATTGTACCTTGGCTTATATACCATTACCTTCTGACACAAGCTTTCCAGTATAAAATATTAATGACTGATTAAAAGATAAGTACACTTTAAGAAGCCACAGTATATGTGTGTTCATTGTCTACCTGCAGACACAAGATATTGGTTGACGTGAAGGCCTAAAGCTGGCCATGCACATTAGACCTATGTTGGCGACCACTGAATGTGCTGTACTAACTTTCTCCACACCAGAGAAAAGAAGAGCCGGCCAGTTGGATTTAAACACTCCAGATCCTTGTGTTTTTAAGGACAATATGCCAGCGCTAGAAGTGTCCGGCTGACTATGCCCAGGGGAGACATAGCGTATATCTACACAGTGCTCCACAGCTAAAGAAATCAGGCTGACGTACTGTCTTCCCAAATCTCAAGATGAAAAAAAAAAAAAACACACTAAGCAATGCTCAAAGCGGGACAGAAAGCAAGAAACCTCCTTTCTTCTCAAGCGTTATATAGCAACTACAAATACAAGGTACAAATAAGTGAGATCACTATACACAAATAAGGGCTCATTCAGGTGAGCGTTGTAAAATGCTGTCCACAAAAAACATCCCAGAATGGTATCAATGAAAAGTACAGATCAACCCGCAAAAAATAAACACTCAAACAGCTCCGTACACATAACTACAAGAAAGTTATAGGGATCAGAATATGGCGACGAAAATATAAAACTGATTTTTTCCAAAGTTTTTATTATTTTATCAGAATCAACTTGTCCCTCAAAATACAAGCCCTCAAACGGCTATGTAAACGGAAAAATAATTAAAAAAAAAAAGTTATGACTCTGGGAAGGCAGGGATCGCAAAACGAAAAAACAAAAAAAGGGCAGATAATTGCCAACAAGTGTTCGCAGGAACGATGATCTGCAGACGTAAAGGCGGCACCGATTACCTGATACGAAGCGCTCCTTTATCGGGTAATAAGATGGTTTGTGCGGTCACCTATATCATCATTTCCTGGCGGCAGATTGCAGTTACTAAACGGTACTGTGCTGCCAGCAAACAATGATTCTGTATGGTGACAAGTGATGGCATTAGTGATTGCTCCTCTCCATACTGGGGAGGAGATCATTGCCTGGAGATGCAAAGGTCTCCTTCACCGATGAGCAGACGATTGCTGGGAAAGAATGTGTAAAGGGGCCTTCACACCTGAATTTATGACCCTCTATATGAACACCCTTCCTCCCCTACTCATAGACTGACTCCAGATCTCCAGGGTCCTTTACACGGACTGATTCTTGGCCAGATGATTGCTAACAAGTGTTCATAGGAATGCTCACTAACGATCATCTGGCGGTGTAATGGTGACATGGGTACTCATCTTCCATGCCGTCACAAAAATCGTCTTTTGCCAGCAGCAGCAGTTTGTGCTGTGTAAACAGCCTCTGCCGCCGGCCAATGATGATTCTGTATGGGGAAGAGTGATGGCATTAGCGATCGCTCCTCCCCATACTTTCTCCTTCACTGATGAACAGGCATTTGTCGGACAATTGCCTGCAAAATTGGGCCATGTAAAGTGGCCTTAAAGGGTTTCTGTCATCAGGATTTACCATAGTAAACCGAGTGTCATTTGCAATGTGCAAATGACACCTGATGACAGATCTGTATTTTTTATACTGCTCAGTAAAGTAGTTTTTGTGAAAATTGCGTTTTTATAATATGTAAATTACCTCCCCTAGGTGCAGTAGGCGTGAACCCTGCACCCAGTAGCGGCCGTCATTCCTCCTCCGAACCCTCCTCCGTAGCGTTGATTGACAGGGCCAGGCAGCCAGCTCTTTCGGCTCCCGGCCCTGTTCGAGTTCCAAATCCCGCGCCTGCGCACTGCGATCAGCAATCCTTGCAGGCGCGTTGAGCCGCCGGCCGCCCGTCTCCCGGCTTCCTCAATGCGCCCGCATTGCTGATCGCAATGCGCATGCGCGGGATTTGGAACTCGAACAGGGCCGGGAGCCGAAAGAGCTGGCTGCCTGGCCCTGTCAATCAACGCTACGGAGGAGGGTTCGGAGGAGGAATGACGGCCGCTACTAGGTGCAGGGTTCACGCCTACTGCACCTAGGGGAGGTAATTTACATATTATAAAAACGCAATTTTCACAAAAACTACTTTACTGAGCAGTATAAAAAATACATATCTGTCATCAGGTGTCATTTGCACATTGCAAATGACACTCGGTTTACTATGGTAAATCCTGATGACAGAAACCCTTTAAGTCTTACCCAGTATTTCCTGTCCACCTGTAACAATACCTTTAGCTTTATTGCTATGTCTGATCTTAATGATGTATCACCCCATGTACAAATGTCTGTAACATCTTTTACACTCTTGGCTGCATTCAGTAAATAGCAAGCGTTTGAGAAATGAGTGTCCCTGCGTGTTCAAGTGGACGATGTGATATTTTATTTATTTTTTTAATGTCGGCGCTAGTGGGGATGGGGGGAGCATTATATATGGGGGCACAACTGGGGACCATTATATATATATTATATATGGGCACAACTGGGGACTATTTATAACTACTGAGAGGCACTAAGGGGGTTATTATCTATACTGGGGGCACAATTGGTGGCCTGTTATAACTACAGGGCGCACAACAGGATGCATTATTTATACTGGGGGCACTATGGAGGGAGGCATATATTTACTGAGGGCACGGTAGGGTTGGGTTTTTAACTTAAAAACTCAATGGAAAGCATCCATTTTAATGAGCTTAAAAATGTATGCAACGGCTGCACAGTTTCTTATGGTCGTGTGAATGTAGTCTTAGTGTTGTGTCTCACAGTCATCCATTTGTATACTGCTTGATGAAGGAGCCTCTGTGCTCTGGAAGCTTGCAGACAGAATTTTTCTGGTTAGCCAATAAAGGTATCACTGCTATAATACTGGTGTCTGTTTTCTGGTTTCTGTCATCAGAATTAACTCTCTTAAACCTGCTGACATTAGCAATGTGCTAATATCAGCAGACCCTAACTCTGCTATTATGTTAATTGAGGGCCCCCTTACTGCGGTAATCCTACTTTTGTAATATGTAAATGAGCCTCTAGGACCAGGGGAGCGTTGCTCTTGTTCCTAGAGGCTCTGTTCTCATACCTCCTTCCACGGCCCGGCGTCCTTGATTGACAGGGCCAGCGCTCGTCTTCTCCTGCCAGCCATGCAGCACGCAGGGCCGGCAGCAGGAGACGGACGCTGCCTGGCCCTGTCAATCAAGGACGGCGGGGCATGGAAGGAGGTATGAGAACAGACCCTCTGCTCCTAGAGGCTCATTTACATATTACAAAAGTAGGATTACCGCAGTAAGGGGGTCCTCAATTAACATCATAATAGCAGAGTAAGGCTCCATTCACACGACCGTATGTATTCCGCGTCCGTATAAAAACGGAACGGAAGACATACGGAAAGTCTTCCGTAGTGTTCCGTAATTTTGCGGACCCATTGACTTTAATGGGGCTACGGACGTGTTTTGCGGCCAAGTATAGGACATGTTTCCTTTTTTTTGCGAGAGAACCTCCATAATATACGGAATGCGGAATGCACACGGTGCCTATGGAAAAATGAATGGGTCCGTATGGTTCCGCATCTTATCCGCAAAAATGCGGATAAGATACGGAAATGAACATACGGTCGTGTGAATGGGGCCTTAGGGTCTGCTGATATTAGCACATTGCTAATGTCAGCAGGTTTAAGAGGGTTAATTCTGATGACAGAAACCCTTTAATAGATTTTTCTGGCTCACAAGGTACCACGCTATTTTTGCTACACACCCTCTCCTCCAGAAAGGCCTCCGGTAACATTGCATGCTAATAGAAGCTGCTTTTAAAGGTTAACTCTCAAAAAGGTTTTTACTGATGCCTTATTTTAGACAGAACATGTCCGGGATATATTTCCAGAGCCTGTAACTCTACTGGCCCCAGTTTCTTTACTGCACCATGCTTGTAATGAGAGCACAGCATGGCATTTGGAAAGCATGCCAAGCACATTTGTAGCTACAACGTTTCATTGAGAAGAGCTGCATACAGACCACAAACCGTGCCACCTGTGCCCACAACAAGTGATCCTCAGAACCGCCAGTATAACAGCCATATTGAGAAACATGGGCCTTCAAGAATATGGCAAGCTCCCCAAAAAGTATCTGAGTGAAAAGCTAACAATTGGAAAGCTGTAAATAGCTCTCTTTTTCAAGGTTACTAACAAAATAAGCTATTAAGTTGCTGGACTCTTGGCACTTGCCATTAAAAACATCTACCAACAGGTTATTTTTGAATTACATGAAGATTTTGCTGTGGATTTAAACGGGTATTTCGGTTGTTAGAAGTTATCCCCACAGGATAGGGGATAACTATTAGAATGATAGGGGTCCTAGCACTGAGACCCCACAGATCATGAGAACGGGACCCCAATACCCCCTGCAGTCCCTCTGAAATGAAGGAACGGCCGCTTGGGCATGCATACAGCCGTTTCATTAATTTCCATAGGAATTCTGGAGATAACGGAGCTCGTCCAAACTACCATAGAAATGAATGGAGCTGCCTCGCATATGTGCGACCGGCCTCTCTGTTCATTTCATGGGGGCTGCAGGGGGTATATAACCAGAATACCCCTTTAAGAACCCTACACACTGGAGAGATAAAATCAGCAACATTTCCAGTGTGATAGTTTTTCATACACCTAAACTGCAATGTAATTGACTCCAGACTTGCTATGAGGAATCCACCATGCAAATCCACTGTGTGTGAACATACCCTAATGTTCAACTTACTATACAGAGCCATTTTTTATTTTACAGAGAAAGCAAACCATACTCTTCTCCAGGAGACGAAATGGATTAAAAAAGTGACCAAAAACAACTGGAAATAGTCTAACCAAAAAAGATTCTGGGAGCTCAAGACATTAATACTAGAAAATTGAACAGACAGCTCTGCCTCTGACATATTAACCACTGGAAGGTTTGGCACAGTACCAATATAGTGGAGGAGAAGCAAATACTGCAGACATCGGACCATATCTGGTGGTTCAGCATAGCTGAGCTGATGCCGTTCATCAGGACACATAACACAGACGGCCGTGTTCCTCTCTGGCCCAAGGAGAAGACTATTTCTAGACACATTCAACTTTCTTGAAATGAAGCCGGTAAAGCTGTAATGTTCCCACACAAGCTCCTCGGCTTCCACATGTAGGAGATCATATAGTATAGCAATATGGAAAATCCTCATTAGTTTAATCATATTAGGTTTTACATGCACAGCAATGCCAGAAAGAGCGCATCAAAGCGGAAGAGACAAGCATGCAAGCATCGTATAGGACACAACGCTTGAGATAAGCCTGACAGACAAGTGTACACATTGGCATTTGTTCCACATGTATGTGCGGTATAATGTAGGCTGGAACGAGGAATACAAGAAACCTCAGGACGACTGGAGATAATTCCATCTGACTGGTGTTCCACATTGTGTCATTTACTGGCGCTGGAGTCTTTATGATGAGCCTTTCTACCGCTGCTATAACGCACTGACATTTTATAGCTCTGCTCTACTACATACAGCAATGCTGATCTAGATTTAAAGGGGTGAATCTCCAAGACATTTTTTCTGCTAGTTAAAACCAGATAGACATTCCTTCTTTTCTAATCTGTTTGTACATAGTGTCAGAAGTGCAGCTAAGGCTACTTTCACACTTGCGTTTGCAGGATCCGTTTGTGAGATCCGTCCAGGCTCTCACGAACGGATCCGTCATGATAATACAACCGTCTGCATCCGTTCTGAACGGATCCGTTTGTATTATCTTTTACATAGCAAAGACGGATCCGTCATGAACTCCATTCAAATTCAATGGAGGACGGATCAGTTTTCTGTTGTGTCAGACAAAATGGATCCGTCCTCATTGACTTAGATTGTGAGTCATGATGGATCCGTTTGGATCAGTTTCCGTCAAGCGGACACCAAAACGCTGCAGGCAGCGTTTTAGTGTCCGCCTCCAAAACGGAATGGAGACTGAACTGAAGCAAACTGATGCATTCTGAACGGATCCTTTTCCATTCAGAATGCATTAGGGAAAAACTGATCAGTTTAGGACCGTTTGTGAGAGCCTGTGACGGATCTCACAAACGGACCCTGCAAACGCAATTGTGAAAGTAGCCTGAATACAAGTACAGTTCTCGCTCTATTCACTTGAATGGAGGGAGTACTTGTAATTACACTACGCCACCGCTACCGGGGGTGACATGTAGTGCGCTGACCAGGAAGCGGTGCTCGCCATGGAGTGCCATCTCCTTGTCAAACAACTGATCGGCAGGGCGGCCGGGTGTCGGACCCCTGCCGATCAGATATTGATGACCTATCCTGAAGATAGGCCATCAATATATGGCAGGTCAACCCCTTTAACAGCATTTAGAGATCTGCTTTACAGCACAGACAAAGCAATCTGTACAGATTAAAAAGTAGCGCCTACTTTTAGCCTTAGGCTATTTTCGCACCCCTGGCATGGGGCTCCGGCAGGTGAACAGTGAATTGCTGTGCATTCACTGTAATGGGGGCGAGCCGCGGATCCGGCCGCAGCACGGTGACCCCTGCTGAGAGGCGGCTGGAACGAAAATACAACATTTGGCCCACACGTGCACCTGCGGCAGCACGGATCCGGCGGGCTGTTCACCCACCGGAACAGCCTGCCGGAGTCCCATGCCGCAGATGTGAAAGGAGCCTTAGTGTCCAGTGCAAGAAGTACTGATTTCAGTTTATTTTAATATACAGTACTGTGCAAAAGGAAAAAAATGTTTTCTAAAACCGAGGCGTTAATAGTTTATCTTTATTCTGTCGACGTACAGATACGTATCCAGCATGCATTACCATCAAGGAAATGTCTGACTGACTCCAGATTTATTCTGCAGCAGGCCAATGACCCCAAACATACAGCCAATGTCATTCAGTGTGAAGAAGAACCAGGAGTCCTGGAGGTGAGGATATGGCCACCACAGAGCCCGGATCTCAACATGATGGAGTGTGTCCGGGAGATGCACACAGTTCCATTTATTCGTGTTAGTGAATAGCGGGCTAAACTAAACCGTGTGGAGAATGTACTGACCCATACTGCTAAGCAACCCTAGGCAAGCACAAATATAACAGAAGCTAATCTCTGATAATTAAAGAAAACTGAAGAGGTGGTCAGATTGCCAACCCTTAGGAAATCTACTGGCAGCCAGACAGTGAACACATTACAGTAAACATACAGGCAGTAGAAGATGCAGTCTTGAGATGTACCAGGTAAAAGCACAATTGCGTTTGTATCGCAAGTGGTTTTCTTCCGGCCGATCCTTCGCATATTTGCCGGAATACAGCTGAATCTCCGTCCGGTCCCCGTTATAGTGAATGGGGCCGGACGGGGCCTTACAAACCTCCGGCAATGCAGTAATGCAGATCGATCTGGCAGGCTGTTCCTTGCCACAACAGCCTGCTGGATCACTGCCGCTAGTGTGCAACTAGCCTTAGGCGACATACACACCACAGTGGAAGAAAACGTCCGTTAAAAACGGACTTTTTAACTAATGTTTATTTCACTAATGCCTTTCACACAACAGTGAAAAACAGACGTGTGATGTACATTTTTTTAAAGGCCATCACAAGTCTATTTTAAGACCAATTGTAGTCTATGGGGTTATTCACATGGCAGTTTGACTGTCAGTGAAAAATGGACGTTAAAAAAAATGTTCTATCTTGTCCGTTTTTAACTGACAGACTGCCCCCAAACAATTGAATGGGTCCATTTTTAACGTTGGTTTCTCAGAAAGGCATCAGTGAAATAAACGTCTGTTAAAAATGTCTGTTTTTAATGGACCTTTTTTTCACTGTCGTGTAGCATGTAGCCTAAATAGTTTTCTCCTACTTCATGCAGGGCACAACAGAGAGGCCCCTATTCAGCCACTTGTCTTACAGCTTATCACAGGATAGTGAGGAGTTTGAGAAGAGGGGTGGGGAACATGGTTGTGCTCCTGGGACAAAGAAAAGACATTTGGTTTATATAGTTCTCAGTTTTAATTGTAATATAAGACAAAATATGAACAAAAGAAAAAGGAGGAGATTGGTGGGCTATGCTTTTATTTTTTATTTTCTGGGTTTAGTGTTCCTTAAACAGGAGTGTCTGAAAAGCCATTAGGTCCCCTTGACCCTTTCCCTACCAAGGAAGTCTGCCATATACAGGGTGTCAATTCAGCACCAAAGATGTACATAACTGGTATAAGGTATCCTTCCTACTTATGGCTTGTTCTCATGCTGTGTAACAGCTAGAATTTCCTGCCAGGTCTTGTTTTAAAACTGACATTCTCAGCTTTAAACAAAGACCAAATGCATCTAGCTGCGCTTCTCAGTGAAAGCTGCATATGCCTTCAAGTTCTCAACCTGATTTCTAAGTGCTCTAACTCACATTATATCACAACTAGAGCTTTAAATTTGGCCTTGTTTTAAAGCTCAGAATGCCAGTAGAGGGGTGGGAAGTGCTGACAGGCTACACAGGGATAGAGAGAACCACGGAGCCTTCTCTTTCCTCTGTGCACCAAATTTATTAAATGTTGCACGTGTGATAAATTTGTCATCTTTAATGTGAATCTGTCACTGTGATCTTGGACTATTTTCTGCAGTAAGAGAAGTACTGTCAGCACATGTGTACAGCTGCACGGCGACATGCATCGCGAGACAAAAACTAAATGCGACTTGTCTTCAATAGTCACATGACTATTTTAGAACTGTGAAATCACAGCCAAGTAACATGCTGCTTCCATTAATGTCAATTGATGAGAAGTCACGCACCACGTGTGACACAAAATCCAGCATGTCTGGATTTTTCGCAACTGTCACGTCTCTGTCTCAGCATGTCACTTTGCGACACCATTGACAAGTGCGACACAGTACCCTTACAACTGGCCTGAAATACCCAGTGCAGGTTGGTGCGTTTCACGAGGACTCGTGTGTACATGCACGGCAGTCCTGACAATGTATTTCAATGCAGTTCTAAATTCGGACAGGGAAGGAACGTGGGGCAGCAGGAAAATAAAAAATAGTGACCTGGATGCCTTATCTGCAGTACCACTTATAGATTACTGCAGATAATCGTCCAACATCACAGAGACAGATTACCTTTAAAGATATGCAAAATTTATCAAACATTTGACATTTGATAAATTTGGCACAAATTACGCCAACATAGACTGAAGAAAAATGGACTTCAAAAATTCTTTTTATGATAAATTTACCGCATTGGACTCATTAGAGCTGGCAAGCTATGCTCAACCTCCGGTTGGTAAAAAATCTCATCAAACAATTAACATTTGTAATAACATTTCCAGATCTCATACAAAGAATCTTGTGGACACAAATGAGAGATGCCAAGCCATATCCCATCAGGAAGAGGATAACAATCTACAGGAAAATCATCATATTACCAGAGGGGAAGCTGGGAAAACACTTTCTATTAATTAGACAATAGTACACTTCTGAAGGGAAATACAGTAGGCGTCTTCAATATCCAAGCAAGTTAACAACTTTAGAACTTCACTAGTGTGGCAAGAACAACTTGTTCTACAAGCAAAATCAAAACATTTCATTTGGAACAAAATTGAACCAAATTAATGAAAGGGGCTTTCGGGGATTTTGGTCATCAGTAACTGATTGGTGGGGGTCTGATATCGGGACCCCCGCTGACCAGCTGTTTTGAGAAGGCACCGTCGCTCCTATGTGCACCGTGACCTTCTCCATGCTTACCAAGCACAGCGCCGTACGTTGTATAGTTGCTGTGCTTTGTATTGAGCTCAACTCCATAGAAGTGAAAGGGGCTGAGCGCGATACCAAGCACAGCCGACATACAATGTAAGCACATGGCTTAAGCACAGAGAATGCCGCAGAGCTCACAGGAGCGCCGATGCCTTCTGAAAACAGCTGAGTGTTGGACCCCCACTGATCAGATACTGATGAGGATAGGTCATCAGTATAAAAATCCTGGAAAACCCCTTTAAAGGCTGGGGATAACTTTTTTTTTTTTTAAATTATGGATTTACATGTATTTTTTACTCAAAAACTTTATTGTACTGGTTAGGTTTTTATTAAAAACTTTTGCACCATTTGGCTTCTGTACCTTCTATGTTTCACCGTACACAGCAAGTTGCAGACAGCTATTCTGTGAAAGAATTATCACAGAACAGCTTTCTGGGTAAGCACTATGCAAAATATATATATGAGCTGCAGAAGACAGAAGAGGGATCCCCAAGTCAGAGGAGAACTGGTCACGCGTGCTATTTACTGCTCTATTCATCTCTGTGTTTCCAAGGAGATCAGCCATGTTTTCCCTTCTCCACCTTACAGGTGGCAGGTACACACCCCCAACTTGTTACCTCCCCTCTGTACCCTCTCTGCAGACTGCTAGCAATTTATTCAGAACTTCTAGTAGAAATAATAAAGGAATGGCACAACATAGAGCCATAAGAATAGATTCTCCAGAATTGTTATTACATAGGGAATGCAGGAAGCTATTGAAATAGGCATGTCAGGAGTGGTGAAAGGTCCTCTTTAAAGTACAACCTCTTTGCAAGCTCCGCCCACTCAGCCAGTCTCCAGACAAAAATGGAACTGATCAGCAGAAGATTAACCCACCGACATACACTTATGACCATTAATTTAAAAAACATTGAGACATATGCCTGAACATACACACGTTTTTCATGTATGTTTAATGCATAATCTAAACGTACAGTAAAAACAAGAGACACAACTCTCTAAACATATAGACAGGCATAAAGAACTGCTCATCCAACCGAAATATCTGCCCTGTTCAGAATTAACAGCTTGCCTTTCTCCTAGATATGAATATACCTGCAGAAGTGTAAAGAAGATACGGTGTCTAAAACGGATATAGTTATGGAAGGCATCCAGCGCTATGGTAGTAAATAAGCACTACAGCACTTAAGAACATTGGAAGTATTATTTACAGCCCGCATGTACATGTCAGCAGCATCTGACGGCCTCAGAAATACAACCTGCCATTTATTTATAAGCTTCAAGCCCTGAAATGTGCACTTCGCCGACTAACTGCACAAATTCCCTCTCGAATAAGCTTTCAGAAGCAAGGCCCATAAAGCATATTTAGCACAAGCTCGGTATGCAAGTTGCCTGCAGATTATACACCTCAGGAATAACACGGCTGTAGTAGAAGTATATGCATTGTGTACACAGTATATGAGTGATAAACAGGCCACCTGCTTCATGGACCCCTATAATAAGAATAGTGCTACACTTGCCAGTATGGGACATTGTCACACTAGTGTTACCAAATCCTTACCATTAGGGCCCATTCACACAACCGCCGCGGCTCCGCATAAAAAAATAAAACACACGGCCGGGCTCCCCACTGAAAATGCCTATACTTGACCGCTGTTGCGGACAAGTATAGGCATTTTCAATGGGGCGCCCGGCCGTGTGTTCCAAGCGTTGCAGAACACATGCCGGGCGGCCTCCGTCTGAATGGGGCCTAACTGTAATGAGCATTAAAGGGTTATTCTCATCTTAGACAATGGGGGCATATCGCTAGGATATGCCCCCATTGTCTTATAGGTGCGGGTCCCACCGCTGGGACCCGCACCTATATCCAGAACGGAGCCCCCGAACTGAATGAGGGCACACTGCGCATGCGCAGCCGCCCTCCATTCATTTCTATGGGGCCGCCGAAAATCGGCGGCTCCATAGAAATGAATGGGAGCGGTGGCCGCACTTGCGCGCTGTGCTCCCATTCATTTCTATGAGTGCAGCGGGGAGCTGCGCATGGTGGTGGCCGGACCCCCGGAAACCCGGGGTCCTCCAGGCGCAGCGCTCCCCGCTCCGTTCTGGATATAGGTGCGTGTCCCACCGCTGTCCCTATAAGACAATGGGAGCATATCCTAGCAAAATGCCCCCATTGTCTAAGATGAGAATACCCCTTTAATAATGCTTCCGCAGATTAACTAGTGTCAGTCATGACTATGGCAGTGCTTTCGGCCATATTCATGCACACGACCATGTGCCGGCTTTGCCCGTGCTGCAGACCGCAAACTGGGTACCAACCTTGTGGCATCATTGTGGTGAGAGGGCACAGACAGAAATACACAGAAGCACTCCATAGTGCTTCCAATCCACACAACATCTCTCGGATTGTGGATCACATATTTGACACAGCCACATGCCTCAGGGTAAGCTTTGTGTGCTGTGACCTAGGGAGGAGAAATTGATGTCTTATACACCTGCTAGAGAAACCAAAAAATCATGTACTGTAATACAGGCCTCACAGGCTAAATACTGACCCCCTTTTTACCGGGTATGATGGCATGTATATGCATAGTATAAATCAAAACAATTGTGTACTGTAATATACAGATAGACAGGCAGACAGATAGGTTCCCTTTAAAGAGCTCTTGAGTGGTGTGACCTGTCACCTCCTGTAGGGAAAAAAAACTGTTAGCAGTACCTTAATCTGGTGGCCAGGGTGACGCTAAAGAAGGTCTTGATAAGGAGAAGAGATTCCTGTAAATAGAAGAAATTGATGTTTTAATCCTGTTCAGAACGCTGACTTGACTCGGCTTGAAGTCAAGGGGGCAGCGGCTAGCCAAGAAAACCACTCCCCCTGGTCAACTTGAATGACAGTTGCCGTTGGGCCGGGGATCGCGCAATTCTCGCGCATGCGCGGTGCGCAATTTCTCCCTGCGCGATCCCGGCCCCGGCTCTTCACTTCTGCGGCGCTTTTGTCCCTACAGCGCATGCGCTGCAGAAGCAAGCGAGCGCGCTTGCCAGAGCGCGCCCGCCCGCCGTCCCCGCGCGCTCGCTTGCTTCTGCGGCGCATGCGCTGTAGGGACAAAAGCGCCGCAGAAGTGAAGAGCCGGGGCCGGGATCGCGCAGGGAGAAATTGCGCACCGCGCATGCGCGAGAATTGCGCGATCCCCGGCCCAACGGCAACTGTCATTCAAGTTGACCAGGGGGAGTGGTTTTCTTGGCTAGCCGCTGCCCCCTTGACTTCAAGCCGAGTCAAGTCAGCGTTCTGAACAGGATTAAAACATCAATTTCTTCTATTTACAGGAATCTCTTCTCCTTATCAAGACCTTCTTTAGCGTCACCCTGGCCACCAGATTAAGGTACTGCTAACAGTTTTTTTCCCTACAGGAGGTGACAGGTTCCCTTTAAATGGAGGCATACCGTATGTACAGGGTAAAAGTGCTCAGGGTTCATTGCTTATGCTGCTTCACACATCCGGGGGGGATGTAGCATTTGGAGAACAGAGTCCTCAAACTGGGCTGCCACAACACTTAAAAGGGTTAACCAGTAACATGATGAGTTATTGTCAGGATAGGTCATCATTATCAGAATGGCGGGGGTTCGAGTCAGCTGTTACAGGTGGATAGGGAAGAGGAAAAAGAACCTAAGCAGCGCCTTCTACTTGTCCGTATTTCCGTTGCCAATGTGATGCTGGTCTGGAGACAGCGCCTGGATTGGGTTGCTCCTTCCTAGCTATCTTGTCGATCCTGTGGATAGGGGATACTTTTATGTAATCGGAATATCCCTTTAACTCCACTTGATTGCAGAAGCAGCATTCTAATTCCAGTCAAAATGCCCACTGGTTTAAAGGGGTTGTCCACATCACATATACTGATGATCTATCCGCAGTATCAGATCAGTGGGCGTCCAATACCGGGCACGTCATTTCATGGTCATCTGTTGGCTATGCTTGAAATGTTTGCAGGACTGTCAGACAAAAGAGCTTTTGTTCAAATTAAGAATGTTTGAACGCCAGTTTGAACAACTGTAACGGCCAATATTAAATGGGGTGCTCTATAGAGGACAACCCATGGAGTGGACCAGCTCCTGCTCTGGAGGCCTTAGTGCTACCATCTATTACATGGTCATTCATTCACTGGTCAGACCTGACAGATGGAGGAGAAAGCCATCCCCTCTACTCTATGGGGACGAGCGATGGCTTTAGCGATCCCTCGTCCTCGTACAGAGTCACTGTTTCTGGCAGCAGAGTGCTGTATAGACAGGACCATCTGCTGCCCACAAACGATGATTTAGGTGTCCGCATGAACGCTTGTTTCACCCGATGAACAAGCATTTCTCTTGTTTATTGGGTGTTTGGCGGAACCATTACACTGGCGGATTCCTGGGAGCGAGTATCTGTACGAACATTCGCCCCCGATAATCGGGCAGTGTAAAAGATTTCAGCTCTGCAGTAACAATGTAAATGTGTGCCGTCAGGTGACAATGCTGACACTGGGAAAAAGACCTTTTCATAAAGCACTAAAATGCTCTAAAAACACATTTATATTTTTCCTGACGACGGAGCAATTGGAAATTTCAGTTGTGATAAAAACTAGACAAGAACAATACGTCACAAATCAGATGAAGGGTAAACTCATAAGACACAGCGCAATGGGAACAGAGATGGCGGCCACACCGCATTGTAGAAAATGACAGCTTCTTATAAACACTAACTGCTGAAACTGCTCAACACCAAACTAAAGAGAGGATCTGATCCTTTTCTGACAAATACATTTTCCATGATTATTTATAGAATTATAGAAATTTATGAATAAACTGACAACTAGGCGTTACCATCCCCCTTGACAAACGGGTGTGTCCATATAATCTGATACTGGCAGCACTGACTGCACAGTGTGTAAGTGCCAGGACATCCCCACAATGGGTCACTTTATTCATACATTTCTAGGAGGAATTACAGAAGGACGGTACAATGCAGCGTTCAGCTGATTGCAGCAGCCGCCGACTCCGGGAACTAAATTGTGGACAGAGCCAGAAGCAGAAGCCTATGTCCATGTAGTGGACATGTTGGCTTCCATTCAAGCGAACTGTCGGAACCCCACAATCTTATACAGGGGATAGATCTTAAATATCAATAAGGTGGAAAACCCTTTTTTGTTCCTACGGGAGGCAGCCACCCAGCACCAGCTAATGGGTGCCGGCGGCGCCTCCCGATATCCGTCGTTGAAACTGAAAATGATCGCTGCGGCGCTCCGTAGCCGCAGCGGTCACGTGATGTAAGCGCGCGCTTGAGCGCTTACCTCAGAATTTTTCCGGCGGCAATGGAGGAGGACGCGTTCTCAGTGGCTGCGTCTGCCTCTGTGGAAATGTCTCCACAGCGCAGAGGCAGAGTAAGAACTCTGTCGGACTCCTCCACTGCATCTTCTGAAGGCAGCCAGCCTTCAAAGAGAAAGAAAGTGGCTGAGAGGGAAAGTCCTCTCCACATCACCTATCAGTCAGACCCTGAGGAGAGGGCTGACAGTTGCAGGTCCAAGAGCCCTCGTTTGAGGGATTATGGTGACCTTGTGCACAATAAGCACAGTACAGTGTTCCAGACCATAAATAAAGCTGGAGTTTCCTCCACAGCTTCAGCTCGTTTGAGCACACACAGCAGTTACTCGCATTTTGAAGCGTTTGCTTCACAAGATGAATATGCCTCGCATGAGGTAGATTGGGAGTGTGACTCTGTTACGCGGTCAGCCGCCTCGTCCGAGAGGGGCAGACGTAGCGAGATGCAGATGAACAGAGTAGGGCTGGCGGGGAATAACCCCCCTAACAAGTTATTCTCCCAGAGATGGGCCATTGATCTTACCTCAGAAGTCAGGGACTTTGCACAGCTGGCATTTAGAACATCTCTAACAAAGGAGGACGATTTAGTATTGAGGAACCATATCGGTATACCTGACATTCAAGCGCTTATTGCGCCAGAGGTGGACCCTGCCTTATTATCTATAACAGGCAACCCCTTCTCTAACGACACAGTAGACAATACTATGCGCAATATTCAGTATAAAATTGCGGATGCGGCTGGTCCCCTCCTGCTTATGTTGAAAAAAGCAGAACAAGAAGGTGATACGCCCCGCACCGACCCAAAGGTGTTACTCGCTTCCAAGATGGCTTTGCTGAAAGCCGCTAGCAGAGCTACCCTCATAATTGGGCAAACATTCAATTACGTAGCAAACATTAGAAGGGCCCGTTGGTTAACGGCTGCAGGAATGTCAGATTTGGCCCCCAAGTCTCACGAATATCCAAACTTGGAGACTTCGTTTTTGTTTGGCCCTGAGTTCATTCAGGAAGTTAGGAGTAGATATAGGGCTCGCAAGTCTTTTGCCGATTTAAAGAAGCCTCCCTTCCACTTCAAGAAACCCTTTCGGTCGGAGGGTTGGCCTAGGTCCCAGGGACAGACCCGAGAATACAGTCAGGGACAAGCCAAAAAACCCTTCAACAAAGGTTCCTTCTTCCACAGAGGAGGTCAAGGAGGTCAACAACGTTCAGCCTTCAACAAGAAACCTTCTTCAGGTAAGCACAGTTTCTTCCATTCCATCACGAGAGTTTCTCAGCACTTGGGAGACCATAACTACAGACCGCTGGGTCTTAAGTGTAATAAAAAATGGGCTGACACTGCCGTTAGTAAAGTTCCCCTTTCAGAGGAAAAAGCCTCACTATCATACAAGCGAGAGATTAGACGAAGTACTGGAGGTAGCATTAAAGACAGGAAGGATCTCCGAAGCAGATCCTGGCCAGAAAGGATGGATAAGTCACGTTTTTCCAGTCACAAAACCGGACGGGTCAGTCCGGCCAATACTAAACGTAAAACCGCTGAACAAGTTTCTGAAAAGGAAAAGGTTCAGAATGGAAGGTATAGCAGACCTAAAGTTTCTCCTAGAGAAAGAGATGTTTCTCATAAAGGTGGACCTAAAAGATGCCTTCCATACGATTTACATGGCGCCCAAACACAGGAGGCTGCTACAGTTTTTATGGAGAGGAAATCTATACCATTGGAACGTCATGGTATTCGGCCTCTCGGTAGCGCCTTACACCTTCACAAGAATACTGAAGGGAGTAGTTACAAGTCTCAGAACAAAGGGCATCATGTGCCTGGTGTATTTGGACGACTTGTTGGTCTTCCACCAAAGCAGGGAGCAGTTGTTAGTTCACAGAGACATACTGCTGTCTCTCTTGAAGCTAACAGGATTCACCATAAACGGGAAGAAGTCAGTCCTCGAACCTACTCAGTCTGTAGTGTTTCTAGGCTTCGAAATAGACACCTTAGGGTTCCATCTAACCATTCCCAGAGAAAAGTGGAAACAATTGCTAGACATGGTAAAGGAAAGATTGAGGTCTCACAATGTAACGCTAAGAGAATTAGCAAGCCTCATAGGCAAAATAGTAGCCTTACGTCCGGGTTTCAGGACGGCTCCCATTCTATGCAGGGAAACGCAAATATACCTAGGAAGTTGGCTAAGACGAGGTCACGGCTGGAACAGAGCTATCCAGCTTCCACATTTCTGTTTTGCAAAATCCACCCCCTTATCCAATAAGACCTCCTGCGCCAGATGTAGTTATTACAACCGACGCGTCCATGTTAGGATGGGGAGCCTTCTCTGTGCTCGCCGCCATAAGGGGAACATGGACAGAGGAGGAAAAGAAGCTCCATATAAATGTACTGGAGCTTCGGGCAGCCAAGTTAGCCTGCCAGAAAATGCTGAAAGAGCTTCCCCACAGACAGTCCGTCTTAATTCGGATGGACAGCAAAACAGCTATTGCCTATGTGAACAAGATGGGAGGGACCAAATCGAGGACTCTGTGCATCGAAGCCCTGGAATTCTGGAACTGGGCACTGGAACGCAAAATAGACCTGAGTGCTCAATACGTTCCAGGACACTCGAACGAGATAGCAGATGCACTGTCCAGACAGAAATTGACCTTGTCAACAGCATCCCTGACGCCTCAGAAATTCTCAGAGATAAACCAGAGATTCGGCGTCAGGACAATAGATCTGTTTGCGTCGGAAACGACAGCAAAAACTCAGCAGTTTTCGGCACGAATATGGTCCCCGAAAGCATGGAGGATAGACGCTCTATCCTTTTCATGGAAAGGCCTGAACAATCTTTATGCCTTTCCCCCTCCAACCTTACTAGCCCAGACCTTACAGAAAATAGAGGAGGAGGAGATTTCTCAATTAGTATTAGTGTACCCAGTATGGCCATCCAGACCATGGTTTCCCAAGCTCCACAGTCTGGTTCTGGAGAGGAAATTGCCATTAGGGATGACGTCAGAGTGCTTCCAGGGGTCACAGGACCTGTTATCACAACTCCCTCAATTAATGTGGATAGCGGCCTCGACAAGCTATTCCAGTTTCCAATGCTCACGGACGAAGTGAACAACCTAATAAATTGGTCCCTAAGACCAAAAACTCGTGCCAGATATAAATCTATACTACTAGATTTTCAAAGGTGGAGAGCAGTGAACAACGAGATTGTTACTGATCCACCAACATTATGGTCTGCCCTGGAATTCCTCACCATGAAATTCAAAACGGGTATTGCTTCTACTACACTGAAAACGGTAGGTTCTGCATTAACCCCTTCACCCCCGGAGCTTTTTTCGGTTCTGCATTTTCGTTTTGCGCTCCCTGCCTTCAAACAGCCATAACTCTTTTATTTTTCTGTTCACATAGCTGTATGAGGGCTTGTTTTTTGCGGGACAAGTTGTACTTTCCAACGCCACCATTTATTATTGCATACGGTGTAGTGGGAAGCGGGAAAAAAATTCCAAACCGGGTGAAATTGCAAAGAAAACGCTATTCCGCTACAGTTCTACGGGTTTCTTATTTACAGCGTTCGATGTGCATTAAAACTGATCCGTTACTTTCATTCTACTGGTCAGTACGAATCCGGCAATACCTAATATGTATAGTTTTTCCTGCGTTTTCATAGTGATAAAATAATTAGAAAGTTGCCCTTTTTTTTTTTTTTTTTTTCCTTGTCAAATCTTGACCCCTATAACTTTTTGGTATTTATGTGTACAGAGCTGTATGGGGGCTCATTTTTTGCGGGACGATCTGAAGTTTTTATTGATACCATTCTGGGGTGTGTATGACTTTTTGATCACTTTTTATTTAATTTTTTTTAGAAAAAAAAGCGACAAAAAACGGCAAATCGCCATTTGGACGCTTTTTTCCGCCACACAATTCGCTGTATTGGAATTTTTTTTTTATATTTTAAAAGTACGGGCGTTTTCGGTCACGATGATACCCATGATGTCTATATTTATTGTTATTTAGGTATTTATTTTTTACTTATACGGAAAGGGGGTGATTTGAACTTTTACATCTTTTTTATTTTTTATATATTTTTTAACTTTTTTTTAAATTTTTTTTTTACTATTAGAAAGCTCAAATATGGGCTTATATATTGTGGCTTTTTTTTTTTTTTCTTTATGAGCAATTCTGGGTTTTATAGACTCAGAAAGACATGAATTGCTCATTTCTTATCCTGGCCTGCCATCTAGTGGCCAGAATAAGAATTGCACTTTGAAAACTGTAATCCTCACCAGCGAGGATTACAGTTTTCATATGGTGTACAGACACCCCGATTGGCCACACGGGGTGTCTGTACACCACCCGGAAGCGAACGCTTCCGGGTTTAGCCGCAACTAGATGCCGTGATCACGTGTGATCACGGCATCTAGTCAACCCGGAAGATGCCGCCGATATAGTAGGTAGCGGCAAGTCTCTGCTGTTAGAAACAGCAGAGACTTGCCGGCCATGACGCCCGCCGCACCCGCGAGCGGGCGCCATGTGCCCGCATCGCCCCAGCGCCGTACATGTACGGCGCTGGGGGTGAAGGGGTTAAACATCCTAGTACCAAACCTAACTGAAAACAATATATATCTTAGACTGCTTAAGGGAGCTGTTGCAGCCAGACCTTATGTTCCAAAATATGATTCTACTTGGGACATTGACTGCCTTTTAAGATATCTCAGTGCCTTTCCGGTTAAGGATTCACCTATCAGAATGACGGGGATCAAGCTGGCATGTTTACTAGCATTAGCATTAGCGGCCAGAGCAATGGAACTAACCTTAGTTCACATTCATGAACCATGGTTGTACTCAACTCCCCGGGGTTTTCATTTAACTCTAAAAGGGAACACTAAAACGACCAATATAAATAGTGTCCCAGTTGAGATTGATTTAATAGAGGACCTTGAGGATCAATCCTTATGCCTAGTTAAAGCTTTAAGGGATTACCTCAGCATCACAGAACCCATTAGAGGTGATATCACAAATTTGTTCATTACATCACGGATACCGATACGGAAAGCTACCCCTAACACAATTAGAGGTTGGATTCTTTTCGCCATGAAAGGTGCAGGAATAGACACTGATAAATTCAAGGCGCACTCTTTGAGAGGGGCTGCCACATCTAAAGCAGCGGCAAAAGGGGTTCCTTTAATTGTTATTCTTAAGTCAGCAAGATGGAAGTCAGAAAGGACCTTTGTTAAACATTACTGGCGTCCTTCAGACAAAGGAAGAGTAGAGTTCATAAGGGCTACTACCAGGTGTGTGCTGATCTACCCATTAGCTGGTGCTGGGTGGCTGCCTCCCGTAGGAACAAAACACAGTTTGCAGGAATCTATGATCTGCAAACTGCATTTGTTCTAGGGAATAGGACAGCCACCCAGCAACAGCGCCCACCCTCCCATCCCAAAAAAAAAAAAAAAAAAAAAAGAACTTTTTCTGCCTGGTTAGTGCCCTGGTTATACTTAATTGTACCTCTCTTTCAGGATTCTCAAGGAACCAGAAACAGAGGCCTCAGCAGGCAACCACTGAGACCAAAAAGTAGAGGGTACAGGCAGAGAAGCCAGTAAAGGGAAGACGAGTTCTCCTCCCAGTTCACATCTTCTGGATTAAGAAAGTTCACGACGTTGCAGTTTGACAAGATGAATTATTATGAGTTACGCTTAGGAGCTCTAACGCTATGTTATAGTTAATAAATTTATGAAGCATTACGTCATTGTGTTTCATGATTATCTGCGAATATATATATGTATACAGTTATGTTCATTAAGGGATCGTCTATAATTAAATATTCTTATAGACGGTAGGACTAGCTACCAAGCCTTCCGAAAAAATTCTGAGGTAAGCGCTCAAGCGCGCGCTTACATCACGTGACCGCTGCGGCTACGGAGCGCCGCAGCGATCATTTTCAGTTTCAACGACGGATATCGGGAGGCGCCGCCGGCACCCATTAGCTGTTGCTGGGTGGCTGTCCTATTCCCTAGAACAAATGCAGTTTGCAGATCATAGATTCCTGCAAACTGTGTTAAAGAGGACCTTTCACCGCTCCTGACATGCCTGTTTTAATAGCTTCATGTATTCCCCATGTAATAACAATTCTGGAACATCTATTCTTATGTCTGTATGTTGTGCCATTCCTTTATTATTTGCACTAGAAGTTATGAATGAATTGCTAGCAGTCTTCTTTAAGGGAACAGAGGGGAGGTGACCAGTTGGGGGTGTGTCCCTGCACAGACTGAACATGGCAGCACTGATTGGCTAGAGTCAGTCTGTGCAGGGACACACCCCCAACTGGTCACCTCCCCTCTGTTCCTTTACTGAAGACAAATAGCAATTCATTCATAACTTCTAGTAGAAATAATAAAGGAATGGCACAACATAGAGCCATAAGAATAGATGTTCCAGAATTGTTAGTATGTGGGGAATGCATGAAGCTATTAAAATAGGCATGTCAGGAGAGGTGAAAGGTCCTCTTTAAATACACTAAAATTTCTTAATAGAAAAAAAGGAATGGTTTGGGATAGATTTCCCTGATTTTCTCAAATGTGACCCCATTTTTAAACTATGCAGCATTTACAGGGAACAGTCCACCTCATGGACAACAGTACCCTATTCAGGCCCGTAGGCAGTCCATGTGCTGCCATATGGGGTCTCTGTATAGCACCATATTCTCCCTTTGAACCGAATGCTTCCTTCATACAGCCCTGGTTTTTCAATGTGGATGTCAGGGACCCCACTGAATGGAGCTAAACAGTAAGGGCCATTCACACGGCTGTAGTATTGCGGGTCTGCAAAAATGCGGACCCGCAATACTACGGGTGCCGCCCGGCGTGTGTTCTGCAATTTGTGGAACACACAGCCGGGCACCCCTTTAAAAATGCTGTTGCGGACATGTTCTATTTTTTTTATGCGGAGCCCGCTCTCATAGAAGTGAATGGGGCCGCATCTATTCCGCAATGAGGCCTAAGAAACCAGAGGTACAGTGCAGGGGCAAAGGTTTAACTGCTGCCATATGGATTTTATCTTCATGTCTGACAATACTGTTACTAGAGTCTTTTCAATAGTGATGTCAGGCAACCTCAATATTCAGGTCTGCAGCTCAAGGCAATATTACCACTGCACTGTACTATAATGGGATTATCTGTGTTTTTTCTAATAGGGGTTATCTGCTGCAAACGCTCCCTTTTAGGATTCCGGGAATCCTTATTAGACTCACGCCATTGTGCTGCAGGAGGACGGCGAGATACAGAAGAGTCACTTCTACATGCAGCTTTCATGAAATTTTCATTAGGACAACAGACATGGGTGGAAAGAAAAACACGTTTAATAGTCTCATGCAAGCCGCACAATAGCTAGATCTATATACATGTCAAAGTAGGATTGGTATAAAAAGACAGGAATAATACAATTTAGAGAACAGCAGACCACGTCAAGCACAAAGAACGTATGACACGTAAGAAACATTATATCTTCTGATGAAGACTGACCAGTAATCTACACAGTGCACGGACATATAACATCAGCAGCGGAAGAAAAGCTTCCTTCATTTTCACTTCCTCTAAAACTGCTTCCAGTATCCTGAAATAGAGGAACTGGTTTCTACAGAACTGCGATAGATGGCGTAACCAACAAACAGAGACCGCTACATGGTAGCAAGCAGGCTTTGCCGTACAGTGCCCCAGAGTTTACTTACACCGCCGTTTCCCATTCTAAAGGGTGTATTACACAGTCTGATTTAATAGGCGATTGTCAGGAAGGTAATCTCCTGCTCACTAGTGGAGGAGACCACTGCCATTACATGCAGCGATCTCCTCTTCAGTATGGGGAGGAGCGGTCGTTATACCATCGCTCCTCCTCATACTGAATCATTGTCTGCCGGCAGCAGATTGTGATTAGACACCACGACCTGCCGCCCGCAAACAATGATTTTTTAACCTGTCAGAGGATTTGGATTGCTCGTTCATTGGGCAATCGGCGGCAGTATTACACTGCCAGATGATCACTGACCAGCGTTACTACGAATGCTTGTTAGCAACCGTCTGCTAAAATCGGCCGGCGTTAGACAGCCTTGTCTAATTATTCAGCCGCGGACCCAGTTCCATTTATAAGTACAGGGACAGTCATCGTTCCCTGGTAAGTTCTGTTTCAGGTCTCACACTACCACTATAAAAACCAGACACAAATATGAGACCGAGGAAGGGACTTGGGCCTCACACGCCGTCCGCATCTGTATGTCTGTTCCTAGCAACCAATTTTTAACAACCGTCAGATGGATGACATTCTGTAGAACAGCCATTAAAAAGGGGCAGTGAGGCAGTGAAAATGGTCAAAGACAGGACACGTCCTATTTTTTGATGGTCTGTTAAAACAATGGACACGTGAATACACTCAGACTTCAATCGTTGAAGCCCCTGAAAGCGGTGGTCACACAGCCATTTTTCACTGTTATGTGACTACAGACTAAGGCACGCACAAAGCTGCAGACCGGCTCCATAGCAAGACGTGTTGCTGCTTAGGTGAGCAAAGCAGAGAAGAGCACATCTGAGATATGGGAAAAAGAGAGCAATATACTACGCATTTGGGTATTTAAAGGGAGGGGGAACAACCACTTTAAAAAAAAAAGTGGTCAAATGCTACAAATGTGTAAACACGTTAAACAGTAATTTCCTGGGAAAAGCTGTTACAGAGCAAAGTTCTGTCCCACACCCTACAGATCCACAACACGACACCTCACCCTGAGGTAAATGTCATATAAAGACCATTAACCTGTGATATAACAGCATAATAATTCTGTAAGAAAAGCTTTATGTAAGATTTAAGTAGGAAAGATCCATTTTTATTATAAGCTGCAGTCACAAGAAAGACATATTTTCACCGAGCTGACAGCAACTCCTTTCTTAATGAAAACGAAACCATATTTTCCCTCACGTTACATAAGAGCCAAGTGTAGAAAGGGCACAGGGACGTCTATTCTCTACCGAACAAGAAGAAATGTATGCTCCTCGGAAGACTCGCCAAATGCCACTGCTGAAACCGACAGAAATCCTTCATACTGGACACAAATAAAAGCGTGGTACACTGAAAACAGGAACGTAAGCTTAAAGGATACGATCGGAAAAAGAAAAAAAGACCGCACAGGAGGAGTTAAGAAGCCTATATGGCAATATGGCAGTAGTGGATGGCGTTACATATGATGATCAAACTTCCAAGTACTTTATATACAGGCGCTCCACAGAACCTTTTCTGTGCGGCATCACTGTTCTTGTCTGACACTGCTTTTTATCTTCTGCTTTTCTCTTTTTACCAGCTTGCTGTTGACATTGCAGCGGCGACCAGTGTAATTACAGCTCCTCCGTATCATTCACTTGACCGAGATGAAGTGTAACTACAACCACTCCTTACCAATCAAGTGAATGTGACGGAGGAGCTGTAATTACACTGGGCGCCGCTGTAATGTCCACAGCAAGCCGGTAAACGGTGAAGAGAACTCTCACAGGAGCACTGCATTCTCTTCATACAGCTGATCAGCGGGGGTACCGGGAGTCAGACCCCTGAAGATCTGATATTGATGCCTACACTGAGGTAAGGTCATCAATATCGGAAACTAGACAACCCCTTTAAGTGTGTGTGAGCTCCCTGGCTTTCAGCCGCTACATAAAAGGGTATTCCATCCCAATAATACCAGAAGTCCCATGGCCTGATAAAAAAGAACAATCATATACCTCACCAGTGCACAGGTCCTTGATGCACGCCATTTCCTGCTGATTTCTCTACAAAGCAAGAAAAGTTTGGGAATCACACTCAGCCAATCACTGGATTGGAAGGATGGGTCATCACTGCTTCCGGTGATTGGCTGAGAGGCATTCCTAGCCATTTTCTGATGTATTGAGACAGGAAAAGGAGCAGAGCAGGGATACGTGCACCATGAAAAAGGCAGTGAGGGGGAAATTGGCTATGGGAGTATAAGGCTAGCTTCACACCTGTGGTAAAGCTATCCGGCAGAGGAACAGCCTCCTAGAGTTTAACGCATCTGGCCTAGCTGGATACTGCCAAGCAGCGCAAGACCCCATTGACTATAATGGGATCTGCCCAGTTTTCATCGCTGGGTTTCCTGCATCATGCCAGACAACAGCCGAATCCCCACCAGATCTCACTGAAGTCAATGTGGTATGGAGGTGTACAGTGAACTCTGGCACACTATTCTTCTGCTGGACGGCTTTACCGCAAGTGTGAAACTAGCCTAAGCCTGTTTTATTATTTTTTTTAACCATTAGAAGGTCATGGGATAACTGGGCAGGTATATCCCTTTAAAGGGAACGTGTAATTAGAAAATGATATGTTGTTTAAATCAAGATTTTATGTTAAATGTATTTTTAAGACTTCTGTTACATGTTGTATTTTCGTTGCGGCCGCCTCTCAGCAGGGGTTGCCGTGCTGCGGCCGGATCCGCGGCCCGCCCCCATTACAGTGAATGGGGCCGGAGCGCAGTTCCGGCCCCACACGTGCACCTGCGGCAGCACGGATCCAGCGGGCTGTTCACCCACCGGAACAGCCTGCCGGAGCCCCGCTCCGCAGGTGTGAAAGGGGCCTTTAGTGCTAGTTATCAGCTATTCCTGGCGGTTATATGTAAGAACGTACCTGTCTTAGTTATCTGCTTATTTTTCTTAAATCTTTATTTTCTCTTATCTTGGATGACATTTTGGGGCTTTGGAACCGATTACTCAACTTGCAATGGTTTCAACATACAATGGTTGTCCTGGAACCAATTATTATTGTATCTTGAGGGACCACTGTATATATGGGGGCAAGCATTATGCAAATGGGGGCCCTATAGGTAGGCCTTAAGGCCCAATGGAGGCATTATTACACTGAACTGTGGGGGCATTATTATTAGGCACAATACGGAGGGCACTACTACTAATGGGGGTACTGTAGGGGTCAGTATTACTATTTAAGACAGTCTGAGTTATTGAAGGGGTGGGGGCAATCTGTTTAACATTATTATTTCTACAGTATAGTGTTTGCGGGCATTGAGGACCACAGTGGGCACAAGATTGGGAGAGCAACAGGATGACAAGGTTGGGGCACCAGGAGGGGGAGAATGAGGGAAAAGTGAGGAATCTAAGATGTCTGTGCAGTAATCTCTGCAAAGACGAGATGCATCTGGAAGAAGTTATCAGGCAGTCTGATCTCTGAATGGAGAAGCTGAGGAAAGAGAATGTCTACCTCAGAGGAGACATCACTGGATGTGAGAGGTATGTGTATCTGTATTCTACTGTATGTTTAGCAGCGCTGTATGTAATGTCCATCCAAATATGTCTTAAGGCCTCATGCATACCACAACTCTACTTTCGGTCTGCACCAAGGAGACATCATACGGTACGGAGGGCACCAAGGAGACATCATACGGTACGGAGGGCACCAAGGAGACATCATACGGTACGGAGGGCACCAAGGAGACATCATACGGTACGGAGGGCACCAAGGAGACATTATACTGTATGGGGGCAGCCACAAGGTGACATTATACTGTATGGGGTCACAAGGAGACATTATACTGCACGGGGGCTACAACCCCGCACAGTATACTGTCCCCTTGGTGCCCCCTCCGCACAGTATACTGTCCCCTTGGTGCCCCCTCCGCACAGTATACTGTCCCCTTGGTGCCCCCTCCGCACAGTATACTGTCCCCTTGGTGCCCCTCCGCACAGTATACTGTCCCCTTGGTGCCCCTCCGCACAGTATACTGTCCCCTTGGTGGCCCCCTCAGCACAGTATACTGTCCCCTTGGTGCCCCCTCCGCACAGTATACTGTCCCCTTGGTGCCCCCTCCGCACAGTATACTGTCCCTTGGTGCCCCCTCCGCACAGTATACTGTCCCCTTGGTGCCCCCTCCGCACAGTATACTGTCCCCTTGGTGCCCCTCCGCACAGTATACTGTCCCCTTGGTGCCCCCTCCGCACAGTATAATGTCTCCTTGGTGCCCCCTCCGCACAGTATAATGTCTCCTTGGAGCCCTCCGTACAGTATAATGTCTCCTTGGAGCCCTCCGTACAGTATAATGTCTCTTTAGTGCCCTCCGTACAGTATAATGTCTCCTTGGTGCCCTCCGTACAGTATAATGTCTCCTTGGTGCCGCCCTCCGTAACAGTATAATGTCTCCTTGGTGCCGCCCTCCGTACAGTATAATGTCTCCTTGGTGCCGCCCTCCGTACAGTATAATGTCTCCTTGGTGCCACCCTCCGTACAGTATAATGTCTCTTTGGTGCCCTCCGTACAGTATAATGTCTCCTTGCTGCCCTCCGTACAGTATAATGTCTCTTTGGTGCCCTCCGTACAGTATAATGTCTCTTTGTGCCCTCCGTACAGTATAATGTCTCCTTGGTGCCGCCCTCCGTACAGTATAATGTCTCCTTGGTGCCGCCCTCCGTACAGTATAATGTCTCCTGTGCCGCCCTCCGTACAGTATAATGTCTCCTTGGTGCCGCCCTCCGTACAGTATAATGTCTCCTTGGTGCCGCCCTCCGTACAGTATAATGTCTCCTTGGTGCCGCCCTCCGTACAGTATAATGTCTCCTTGGTGCCCGCCGTACAGTATAATGTCTCCTTGGTGCCGCCCTCCGTACAGTATAATGTCTCCTTGGTGCCCGCCGTACAGTATAATGTCTCCTTGGTGCCCTCCGTACAGTATAATGTCTCTTTGGTGCCCTCCGTACAGTATAATGTCTCCTTGGTGCCCGCCGTACAGTATGTCTCCTTGGTGCCCGCCGTACAGTATAATGTCTCCTTGGTGCCCTCCGTACAGTATAATGTCTCTTTGGTGCCCTCCCCCCGGTACAATATAAAATGTCGTTGTGGCCCCAAGGTTTTTTTTTTTCCTTCTACATCGTTACTTATCATGACATGTATCTTTATCTCAATAAATTTCTTAATATCGTTACCATGGCAATATTTTGGATATAACTAGAGATTAGCACATTTCATACTTTGAAATTCAATCACGCTTCGTTTGGTGGTAAAAGGTCAATTCCGTTATTGATTCCGTTACCACGTACCATAACGCAGTGCTATGATCGAATGCATAACGGATCCGTCCCGTTTCCATTTTGCAGGAGACTTCTATTATGACGGAATGAATAACAGAATGTCTCTAAAGGCATTCCGTTATGCATTCTGTCATAGAACTGTGTTATGGTCTGTGGTAACAGAATCCATAACGCAATTCACCTTTTACCACCAAATGAAACGTGGACGAATTTCATTTCATTGCTTATTACTGATAACGGGGAGCTGAGAACAATGAGATGGCTGCACAATTCCTGAGAATGACATCTACAGACCATCATGAGTTAGGTCTTCTATAGTCTTCTCCCACCACTAGATGTTCTCCACCACCAGTCAGCACACAGATCTTTCTGGGAAGCTTATGATTTATGAATATTTATCCACTGACTAAATAAAAACGTGCTTCATAAACCACAATGGTTTGGCTATCAGGAAAGTGTATGCCAACTCTTAACCCATAATCTTCAATGCAAATAACATAATAAAAGACTTAATGATCCCTTGGAGGGCTTGTGTGAAATGTGGAGCTGGCAGGAGGAGAACGCTACATGGTGTCTATAGGTCTCTAATAAACATGCACTTAGACCAGGCATGAGGTCGCTCTGTTTAGCCTGCCTCCATAAAATATAGCCTCTTCTCTTAAAGCTTGGCATGTACCCATCAGAGGGACAGAGACAGTCACATTTAGGCTAGGAATACATAGTGACAACGGTCGCCTACAGCCACCATACTGTTACTCCATAAGCTGACTGTCATATACCAATGCATACAGCTTGTAATGTGTCTAGGTGTCAGGGGTACACCATCTCATCCTGTAGGAGGCTCAGGATGATAAACTGCTACATATGTGGTGACATCATATCCAGAAAGACATGGACCACTAATCTTACTCAGCAGAACAGACCTCTGCTACCTGCAGTGATATCACACGGATCATTTGTTGGAAACAGGTCAGAAATATCGCTTGGAAGATCCTTCATGTCATACAGTAACTTCACCGAGCTACATACAGTAGTACATACTGTGTATAACCAGGACTAGCAGAAGAGCCTATGTATATCAAACGATATTATATACAGTACCATATACCACCAGCTGTATAACAGGGTCTGACTCACAGAACATCCTACTGTATGTATACTGTACAATAAACATGCAGTACCACACAAACATCTATACAACTATGCATCTTATACAGTAACATGCTACACATAGTTCTGCATACTGTATAACGGGACTAACAGAGATACTATGTACATCATACAGAAACAACATGCTACCCATAGTACTGTATAACGGGACTAACAGAGATACTATGTACATCATACAGTAACATCACCATGCTACACATAGTACTGTATACTGTATAACGGGACTAACAGAGATACTATGTACATCATACAGTAACATCACCATGCTACACACAGTAACATCACCATGCTACACATAGTACTGTATACTGTATAACGGGAGTAACAGGAGATACTATGTACATCATACAGTAACATCACCATGCTACACATAGTACTGTATAACGGGAGTAACAGGAGATACTATGTACATCATACAGAAACAACATGCTACCCATAGTACTGTATACTGTATAACGGGAGTAACAGGAGATACTATGTACATCATACAGTAAGATCACCATGCTACACATAGTACTGTATAACGGGAGTAACAGGAGATACTATGTACATCATACAGTAAGATCACCATGCTACACATAGTACTGTATAACGGAGTAACAGGAGATTACTATGTACATCATACAGTAAGATCACCATGCTACACATAGTACTGTATACTGTATAACGGGAGTAACAGGAGATACTATGTACATCATACAGTAAGATCACCATGCTACACATAGTACTGTATAACGGGAGTAACAGGAGATACTATGTACATCATACAGTAAGATCACCATGCTACACATAGTACTGTATACTGTATAACGGGAGTAACAGGAGATACTATGTACATCATACAGTAACATCACCATGCTACACATAGTACTGTATACTGTATAACGGGAGTAACAGGAGATACTATGTACATCATACAGAAACAACATGCTACCCATAGTACTGTATACTGTATAACGGGAGTAACAGGAGATACTATGTACATCATACAGTAACATCACCATGCTACCCATAGTACTGTATACTGTATAACGGGAGTAACAGGAGATACTATGTACATCATACAGTAACATCACCATGCTACACATAGTACTGTATACTGTATAACGGGAGTAACAGGAGATACTATGTACATCATACAGTAACATCACCATGCTACACATAGTACTGTATACTGTATAACGGGACTAACAGAGATACTATGTACATCATACAGTAACATCACCATGCTACACACAGTAACATCACCATGCTACACATAGTACTGTATACTGTATAACGGGACTAACAGAGATACTATGTACATCATACAGTAACATCACCATGCTACCCATAGTACTGTATACTGTATAACGGGAGTAACAGGAGATACTATGTACATCATACAGTAAGATCACCATGCTACACATAGTACTGTATACTGTATAACGGGACTAACAGGAGATACTATGTACATCATACAGTAACCACCATGCTACACATAGTACTGTATACTGTATAACGGGACTAACAGGAGATACTATGTACATCATACAGTAACATCACCATGCTACACATAGTACTGTATACTGTACAACGGGACTAACAGGAGATACTATGTACATCATACAGTAACATCACCATGCTACACATAGTACTGTATACTGTATAACGGGACTAACAGAGATACTATGTACATCATACAGTAACATCACCATGCTACACATAGTACTGTATATTATATAACGGGACTAACAGGAGATACTATGTACATCATACAGTAACCTCACCATGCTACCCATAGTACTGTATACTGTATAACGGGGGTAACAGGAGATACTATGTACATCATACAGTAACATCACCATGCTACCCATAGTACTGTATACTGTATAACGGGACTAACAGGAGATACTATGTATTTCATACAGTAACATCACCATGCTACACATAGTACTGTATACTGTATAACGGGAGTAACAGAGATACTATGTACATCATACAGTAACATCACCATGCCACCCATAGTACTGTATACTGTATAACGGGACTAACAGGAGATACTATGTACATCATACAGTAACATCACCATGCTACACATAGTACTGTATATAAACAGCTGTATAACAGGAGATACTATGTACATCATACAGTAACATCACCATGCTACACATAGTACTGTATATAAACAGCTGTATAACGGGGGTAACAGGAGATACTATGTACATCATACAGTAACATTACCATGCTACACATAGTACTGTATACTGTATAACGGGAGTAACAGGAGATACTATGTACATCATACAGTGACATCACCATGCTACACATAGAATTGTATACTGTATATAAACAGCTGTATAACGGGGACTAACAGGAGATACTATGTACATCATACAGTAACATCACCATGCTACCCATAGTACTGTATACTGTATATAAACAGCTGTATAACGGGGACTAACAGGAGATACTATGTATATCATACAGTAACATCACCATGCTACACATAGTACTGTATACTGTATAACGGGGACTAACAGGAGATACTATGTACATCATACAGTAACATCACCATGCTACACATAGTACTGAATACTGTATATAAACAGCTGTATAACGGGGACTAACAGGAGATACTATGTACATCATACAGTAACATCACCATGCTACCCATAGTACTGTATACTGTATATAAACAGCTGTATAACGGGGACTAACAGGAGATACTATGTATATCATACAGTAACATCACCATGCTACACATAGTACTGTATACTTTATATAAACAGCTGTATAATGGGGACTAACAGGAGATATTATGTACATCATACAGTAACATCACCATGCTACACATAGTACTGTATACTGTATAACGGGAGTAACAGGAGATACTATGTACATCATACAGTAACATCACCATGCTACACATAGTACTGTATATAGTACAGTTATACAGTTTCTATGTATGTAGTACTATATGTAGTAGTGTAATGTAGGATCTCCAGTCAGCCCCCAGTATACAGCTGTCTGTATGTGTGTAGCATGGTGATGTACGACCTACAGTCAGTTCCTGTTATACAGGTGTTTGTATGTGTGTAGTACTATATGTAGTAGTGTGATGTAGGATCTTCAGTCAGCCCCCAGTATACAGCTGTCTGTATGTGTGTAGCATGGTGATGTGGGATCTACAGTCAGTTCCTGTTATACAGGTGTTTGTATGTGTGTAGTACTATATGTAGTAGTGTGATGTAGGACCTCCAGTCAGTTTCCATTATACAGCTGTCTGTATGTGTGTAGTACTATATGTAGTATGGTGATGGAAGACCTCCAGTCAGCTCCTGTTATACAGCTGTTTTTATGTCAACTCCAAAAACTATACCGGGATATCAACACAACTGATGATGTAGAGGAATATCTACAAAGCTAATACACCAAAACCAAAAGTACCTCTGACACATTACCACGGTAATTTGTGTCAGAGGTACTTTTGGTTTTGGTGCATTAGCTGTTTCTATGTGTGCAGTACTATACGTGTATGTGTGTAGTATGATGATGTAGGACCTCCAGTCAGTCCCCGTTATACAGCTTTTTCTATGGGTGCAGTACTATGTATGTGTGTAGTAGGACCTCCAATCAGACCCTCTTATACAGCTGTTTCTATGTGTGTAGTATGGTAGTGTAGGACCTCCAGTCAGTCACCGTTATACAGCTGTTTCAATGTGCGTAGTATGGTGGTGTAGGACCTCCAGTCAGTCCCAGTTATACAGCTGTTTCAATGTGTGTAGTATGGTGGTGTAGGACCTCCAGTCAGTCCCTGTTATACAGCTGTTTCAATGTGTGTAGTATGGTGATGTAGGACCTCCAGTCAGCCCCCCCCCCCCCTTATACAGCGGTTTCTATGTGTGCACTGTGCAGTACTATATATGTGTGTGTGTGTGTGTGTGTGTGTGTAGTAGGGTAGTGTAGGACCTCCAGTCAGTCCCCGTTATACAGCTGTTTCAATGTGTGTAGCATGGTGGTATAGTACCTCCAGTCAGCCCCCCCTTATACAGCCGTTTTTATGTTTGCACTGTGCAGTACTATATGTGTGTGTATGTGTAATAAGGTGATGTAGGACCTCCAGTCAGTCCCCATAATACAGTACTATATGTATGTGTGTAGTAGGGTAATGTAGGATCTCCAGTCAGCCCCCATTACACAGTTGTTTCTAAGTGTGTAGTATGGTGATGTAGGACCTCCAGTCAGCCCCCCCCCCCATACAGCAGTTTCTATGTGTGCACTGTGCAGTACTATGTGTGTGTGTGTAATAGGGTGATGTAGGACCTCCAGCCAGTCCACATTATACAGCTGTTTCTATGTGTATAGTAGGGTAGTGTAGGATCTCCAGTCAGTCCCCGTTATACAGCTGTTTCTATGTGTGCAGTACTATATGTATGTGTGTAATAGGGTGATGTAGGACCTCCAGCCAGTCCACATTATACAGCTGTTTCTATGTGTGTAGTAGGGTAGTGTAGGACCTCCAGTCAGTCCCCGCTATACAGCTGTTTCAATGTGTGTAGTATGGTGGTGTAGTACCTCCAGTCAGCCCCCCTTATACAGCTGTTTCTATGTTTGCACTGTGCAGTACTGTGTGTGTGTGTGTGTGTGTGTGTGTGTGTGTGTGTGTGTGTGTGTAATAAGGTGATGTAGGACCTCCAGTCAGTCCCCATAATACAGCTGTTTCTATGTGTGCAGTACTATATTTTTGTGTGTAGTAGGGTAATGTCGGATCTCCAGTCAGCCCCCATTATACCGTTGTTTCTAAGTGTGTAGTATGGTGATGTAGGACCTCCAGTCAGCCCCCCCTTATACAGCAGTTTCTATGTGTGCACTGTGCAGTACTATATATATGTGTGTGTGTGTGTGTAATAGGGTGATGTAGGACCTCCAGCCAGTCCACATTATACAGCTGTTTCTATGTGTGTAGTAGGGTAGTGTAGGACATCCAGTCAGTCCCCCTTATACAGCTGTTTCTAAGTGTGTAGTAGGGTTATGTAGGACCTCCAGTCAGTCCCCCTTATACAGCTGTACATCTTCAGAGCTGCAGCACACACACGACCAGTCCTATAGAGATCCTGGCATAGTCCACAATGCTAGGAGCAGAGACTTTCCCCCAACCCCTGGCAGCACAGTCCTGCCCGCAGCCCGGGCTCCCTGTGCAGTTTGCAGCCGTGCAGGTCAGTACCTGAGATATCAGCGGGACCAGGGTCTGCTCCACAGACTTGGTCTTGATTTCCAGCCCACTGTCTATGCTGAAGCCGGAGGAGGAGGACGAGGAGACCCCACTACTGCTGCACGGTGAAGTAGCCATGACTCCGGAGGGACAGCCCGTGTGTACAGGATGCACTGGATACGCTCCGTCCTTCTGGCTGCGTCTCCCCGTCGTACGTCCGCCACAGGAGAACACCTACGAAACGAAGAGAGGCTCCAAACTACAAGTACAGGACAAGAGACATCCCCGCCACAGAGCCACGCTGCGGAGGAACCCCGCTCCACAGTCCAGTCCTCATTCCCGCTCACAGCTCCGCCCCCGTCCCCGCCCACCGGGAAAATCTACTGCGTGACCGCAACTTTCTCATTCTTCTTAGATTCCTGGCTGCCTGTCCTAGGTGAGCGGACGTGGAGCCGGGCTCCCGCTCTCTGCAGCCAGGGCACGGGGCTCTGGGTCACACAGCAGCACTGTACGTCAGAGCAGCTCACAGAGAGCCGCCATTCATGTGTAGGAGCTGGTACTATGGAAGAAGCTTAGGTGCCTGTGTGTCATATGTGGACATATGGAACCGTCGTTATGTCTTATCTAGTCATTTCTGCAGTATTGCTTATGGAGAGGAATTCAGCATGACCCTTAGTAAACATGTCTGGGGCACAGGTGACCAGGGTTCAGCTGGCCATATACTAGAAGTATGACTGCAAGTGACAGATTGTGCTGTGGAGGGATGCCATGGGTCCGTGTCAAAGTGTGCAACCAATTGGCATCTTGAGTGTGAGATTTTGACAGATTTGACTCCGATTTCACCTATGCCTCACAAAAGATAAAACCCACAGTGGAGGTCTAGTCGTGTGCAGATTCCCTTGCGGAAACAAAGATTTTCAAAAATCTCATCCATTATGCTGCTATTTTATTTGTATAGGTTTTCCACGCATAATCCTACTACAAAAGAAAAACGTTTTGGTACCATGTTAGCCACTAGTGGGAAGTCTGGGCTGAAGAAGGGACCTCAGAGTCTCGAAAGCTTGCCTTATAACATCATTTATTTTAGTTAGCCATTACAAGGTATCAATTCACAATATTTTAAATTGTTTCTCTGTTTGAGAGCCCCAAGACTAATCCTACTAAAGAAATGCCACATTGTATAGTGACGTGCTGCCGAATTTCCATTATAGCTTTTGCCATGTTTTTGGTTTTTTTCCTATTACATGTGGATTTTGTTAGGTTGCAATCAGTGTCCCTGTTTCTGTTTTTGACATGCCCATGGACATACTGTAACATCACAGGGAATAAGAAAGGGCTACGAATTCATGTGACCATAACCTAGAACAGAATATAGGAACGAAAACTAAATCACAAAATTATAGCTACTGTCATAAATGATTTTTTTAAAGGATGTTGATGCAAACTGGAAAACCTCGATGCAAACTGGAAAACCTCTTTAACCCCCTAACAGTTTAGCCTGAGATATGAAAGGTTAAAGCAACTTTCCTCCCAGGGAGGAGAGAAAAAAAGATCCTATCTCCCTGTGTAACTGTACATGACCCCAGGGGGAGGGTAACAATGACCTCTGTGCATGTTATGCATCCCCTTCTCCTCCATCAATAAGAGAGGATACATGGGGGAAGGGTTACATATGGGGGTCTTTTTTTTTCTCCAGGAGAGGAGTGTGAAGATCACCCTCAGTGCTAAATTATACTTTTGATGCCATGACTCAGATGTTTACCAGCGTCCTGATCACGCTGTCAAAAAAGTCATACCAAGCCCTTATTCCTACAGACACAAACAGCAATACAATTTTTCATTTTACACTGTTTCTCCTGTCCATATCCTTTCTTTACTACACAATATGCTACAGTAATGAAGATAAAGATCATCACTAGAGAGAAATATAATATATTAGCCCTTATGTCGTCAGAAGAATAAAAATGTTCTGGGTCTTGGAGACAGAACAATAGATGTATTGTTATTCCAGTTTTATAATAAAACTGCATAAATAAGAAAGTCCTCACACAGTCCTGTACACATAACTACAAAAAAGTTATAGGGGTCAGAATATGGTGATAACATTTCTTTTTTTTCTCAAAGTTTTTAATTTTTTTTAAAGTATTAAAACACAAGAAAAAATGTACAATTGTGGTATCGTTGTAACCGTACTGACCTGGAGCAGGGCTGTGGAGTCGGTAAGCCAAAGCCCCGACTCCGACTCCTCAATTTCCCCTCACCCCGACTCCCACAAGAAAAAATATACAATTGTGGTATCGTTGTAACCGTACTGACCTGGAGCAGGGCTGTGGAGTCGGTAAGCCAAAGCCCCGACTCCGACTCCTCAATTTCCCCTCACCCCGACTCCAACTCCCGACTCCCTCATACATGGAGCATGTTTAAGTGATAACTTTAAACAAATTTGCATAAAATCAATAGTACAGATAAGTCATGACAAAAACAGTTTGTAATCTATCAGGCTTCTCTGGGTACAGCTCACTTAGGGCCTATCAGAGGCGTAGCTAGAGGTTCAGCACATGGGGGGGCGAAACATACTTGAGTGGCCCCCCCCACTTATTGGCTTCCCAAACACACGTTTCCAACTTCACAGGCACATACTACTAGTTGTGGTTATAATACTGTATTAGCAAGATGACTATATAAACTGCTAGATCATCTATGCTAAGTACAGTACAATAGACTTTCTACATACCCTAGTGTAAATACTCTACCACATAATGCAGTAAAATATAGGATTAATAGGAGTAAAAAAGGGGACTCCTATGTTAAAGGAAACCTGTCCCCAGCTTTTACATCACTAAACTAACAGTCCCTTGCCCCCATCAGACCTCAGATCGGCTTAATGTGCCCCCATCAGACCTCAGACCAGCGTATTGTGCCCCCATTAGACCTCAGATCAGCAGAATATGCCCCCATCAGACCTCAGATCAGCAGAATGTGCTCATATCAGACCTCAGATCAGCAGAATGTGCCCCCATCAGACCTCAGATCAGCAGAATGTGCCCCCATCAGACCTCAGATCAGCAGAATGTGCCCCCATCAGACCTCAGATCAGCAGAATGTGCCCCCATCAGACCTCAGATTAACTGAATGTGCCCCCATCAGACCTCAGATCAGCAGAATGTGCCCCCATCAGACCTCAGATCAGCAGAATGTTCCCCCATCAGACCTCAGATCAGCTTAATCTGCCTCCATCAGACCTCAGATAGGCTTAATGTGCCCCCATCAGACCTCAGATCAGCATATTGTGCCCCCATCAGACCTCAGATCGGCTTAATGTGCCCCCATCAGACCTCAGATCGGCAGAATATGCCCCATCAGACCTCAGATCAGCAGAATGTGCCCACATCAGACCTCAGATCAGCAGAATGTGCCCCCATCAGACCTCAGATCAGCAGAATGTGCCCCCATCAGACCTCAGATCAGCAGAATGTGCCCCCATCAGACCTCAGATCAGCAGAATGTGCCCCCATCAGACCTCAGATCAGCAGAATGTTCCCCCATCAGACCTCAGATCGGCTTAATCTGCCCCATCAGACCTCAGATAGGCTTAATGTGCCCCATCAGACCTCAGATCAGCGTATTGTGCCCCCATCAGACTTCAGATCGGCTTAATGTGCCCCCATCAGACCTCAGATTGGCTTAATGTGCCCCCATCAGACCTCAGATCGGCTTAATGTGCCCCCATCAGACCTCAGATCAGCAGAATGTTCCCCCATCAGACCTCAGATCAGCAGACTGTGCCCCCATCAGACCTCAGATCAGCAGAATGTGCCCTCATCAGACCTCAGATCAGCTGAATGTGCCCCCATCAGACCTCAGATCAGCAGAATGTGCCCCCATCAGACCTCAGATCAGCTGAATGTGCCCCCATCAGACCTCAGATCAGCAGAATGTGCCCCCATCAGACCTCAGGTCGGCTTAATGTGCCCCATCAGACTCCATAATGTAAGCGCTCATTTGTATTCGCCTGATTGTACTAAGGCCATCCCTGCTGGGCCCCCCCAGAGGTATTGGGCCTGGAGCATCGCCTCCCCTGCCCCCCATCCCCCCATTAGCTACGCCTCTGGGCCTGATGTATGAAAACTGTCTAGGTCTAAGACTTTTTTTGTTGCCCATAGCAACCAATCAGAGCTCCCCTTTCATTTCTCCAGAGCACTATATGAAATGAAAGGGAAGCTCTGATTGGTTGCTATGGGCAACAAAGAAACTTCTACACCTAGACAGTTTTCATACATAAGGCTCTAGGTGTTTTACATCAGCAGATAGAAGCCATGAGAGCAGCTAACCTCTCCAAACATGAGCTCAGAGGAAACATAAAGCATACAGAGAGAACATGCACTGGACATAAAGGGCAGCACACAGTCATCTCAACTAAAAGCCTAAATCCTTAGATCAGGAATAGAACAGACATTTATAGGACATTTCATCATTTTCACAAATTCTTATAAAAATATATTCAGCACTGAACTAAATGTACTAATTCATTATATATTTTAGGAGTCGGAGTCGGTCCATTTTATACCGACTCCGACTCCACCAAAATGGTGACCGACTCCGACTCCACGACTCCATAGCCCTGACCTGGAGAATGAAGATGACAGGTCAATTTTACCACATAGTGTATGGCATAAAAAAAAAAAAAAAAAAATCTTTGTCAGAATTGCGTTTTTTCCCAATTCTACCCCGTTTGGAATTTATTTCTGCTTCCCACTACAAGGCATGTAAATGTAAATGGTGCCATTAGAAAGTGCAACTTGTCCTGCAAAAAAATAAGCCCTCATAAGGCTATGTGAACAGAAAAATAAAAAAGTTAGGAATATGGAAAGGCGGGGAGTGAAAAACGAAAACGCAAAAATGGAAGATCCCTGGGTCCTAAAGGGGCTGAAGGGAATGTGTCACCAGTTTTATGGTGTTCTACCTAAACAAAATCATCGGTCACTTTCTTTTATTGACGTTCATTTTACTAGTATTTTGTACTGACACATGTCAATGTGTCCTGAATATTCATGAGCTCCTAGTTCGCCCCACCCACTTGCTGCTGATTCATATGTAAATAAACTGTCAATCAGAGGCAGGTGGGCGGAGAGAGCTGTGAGCTCATGAATATCAGTACTCATTGGCACGCGCTGGAGCTGCTATAACCTAGCAGTATAATATTACTGACAGATTCACTTTAAGTCACCAGAGTTGTGTGCCACATATATATTTATTTCAAACATAAATTCAAAATCTAGAATAAAAATGTGACATTTTTGTGAGTGACTATCGGGGGAGGGTGGGGTGTTGGGTTAAAGGCATTTAACAGCTTTTGCTCTTTTTTTAATTGAAGTCCAGCCAGATGTACTAGTTAAAGAAACCATACTTGCTTCCTACTCATTGCTTAGTTCTTGGTCTCTGGCATTTCTCTGAAGTCTGACAAAAATCCAACACATCAAATTGAGTTTTTATTTTTCCAGATTTCTGTCTTTAGTTGTTCTGACAGCATCTGTTGATGACAGAAATCACCAGTGTGTGCCAACTTTAGATCAGGGCTGTGGAGTCGGAGTCGTTATAAAATGGACCGACTCCGACTCCAAAAATGTATAGTAAATTGGTACAGTTAGTTCAATGCAGTATGTACTGAACATATTTTCATAAGAATTTGGGAAAAGGATGAAATGTCCTATAAATGTCTGTCCTATTCCTCATCTAAGGATCTAGGCTTTCAGTTGAGATGACTGTGTGCTGCCCTTTATGTAGATGCTTAGAAGTGAAGCTTCTCTGCTATAGATCAGAGGAAAAAGGCACTGGGAAGGAATGGCTACACTCATCTAAGATCTGCTGGAGAAAACAGGATTAAAGGGGTTTTCCCACTAGATACAAAGATTAGTTTTCAACATAAAGGGTCAGTTAAAAGAAGACATTTTCCAAAAACATTGGTCAGTCATGAACTATAGACAGTTCAGCAGGTCTTCTACTGCACATAGGTTTCTATGGTAACCTGCAGACCAGAAAGACTGTTATGTGATTGGCTGATAGCAGGAGTGACCTCACCCCCACGGATGATGGTACTGAGCTCTGAGTGAACTTATAAGGTTTAGCAAGATTACCTGCAGTAAGCAAAAGGTATAAGTGTTGTGAGGACTGAGATGTCTGGCTTTACCTGTAATTGTGTTAGAGATCACAATCTCCTGCTCTGTTAGAGTAAGTTAATACAGTTTATGTTAATAACTGCTGGAGACCCCCCCCCCCCACACACACACACACACAGCCTGAGGAGACAGAGTGAGTGCAAACTGCCTGTCAGCCAGTGAATCAACCTGCTGAGAAAACCCCTTTAAGGCAAGTACTTCTTAGTATATCTAAACTTTCAATAAACTGTGCATAAATCAATTGTCCAGTGCATGTTCTCTCTGTATGCTTTATGTTTTAGTTTGCTTTTCCTCTGAGCTCATGTTTGGAGAGGTTAGCTGCTCTCATGGCTTCTATACATAGAATATAAGGGGAAAAACTGTTTTCTAACATCTCAAATCCAGAAATACAGAAACACACATGTGAAAAAGCACTATAAGTGTCAGGACCAGCAGTACTGTGGGTCTCCTTGCCTGCATTGCTGGTCCATCCACTTCTGTTATTTGATATAGGTGCAGGGGAGCCGGTCCTGGTTTTCCACCTGACTCCTCTGCCTTGCTGTTTTATGTTTTGTGTGTCATCTAGCAGGTGCTGGACTCTGCCTCTCTCCCTGTGTTCTATTTGTTGCCTGGTGTGGCTGTTAGTCTCCCTGCACCTATCTGGTATTAGGGCGGGAGCTCTGGCAGCATTTAGGTCTGACATTCCACCCTTTGGTTGCGAGTGTTTGGTTCTTCCTGCACCAGCGAACTTCTGCATTATTGCCTGCTGTAACATCCTGCTGCTTCGTGACCTCCTGTTATTGACCCCTGCTTGTTCCTGGACTACGTTTTGATAGATATCCTCTGTACCACACACCTCCTGGTTGACCTCGGCTAAGTATTACCTCCGCTTGCTTTTGCTCTGGCCGAACGTATCTTCCCGGTGTACTCGGACTATTGATTCCTTGTTCTCTGTCATAGTTTGTCTTAGGCCCCTCCTCCCTATTCAGGTTAGGGACCGCCGTCTGGTTGTCCGCTAGGGCCTAGCCTAGTTGAGGCAAGTAGGCAGGGACAGGGGATTGGGGTGAGATAGGGGTTGCCCATTCCCCTGCCTGACAGAAACACTGGCCAACAAAAAGTCTGAGTCCCTTATACGTCCTGCCACATTTATGCTACCCATGGAGGCCATGTCCGCTGTGGTCACTCAGGTCCAAGCCTTGACCAAGATGGTCCAGGATCTATCTACCCGCTTACAAGCCCAAGAAACCGCACAGGTTACTGCTCCGGTTTCTCCTCCCACCACCCAGCTGGCGACCCCAGAACCCAAGACTGCACTACCTGACTTGTTCTCTGGGGACCGCAAAAAGTTTTTTGCTTTTAAGGAGGGCTGTAAACTGTATTTTACTCTGCGCCCCCGTTCCTCTGGCACTGAGGAACAACGGGTGGGGATAGTTATGTCACTACTCCGGGGTGATCCCCAGAACTGGGCTTTTTCTTTGCCTTCTGACTCCCCTCTTCGTTTTTCCCTCAACGCTTTTTTTTCTGCCCTTGGTCAAATCTATGATGAGCCTGACCGCCCTGCCTACGCTGTCTCACAGCTGCTCAACCTCCGTCAGGGCAGACAAATGGCTGAAGACTATTCTGCCAATTTCAGACAATATGCCACAGAGTCTGGTTGGAATGACCAGGCTCTGAAAGATTTGTTTATGACTGGTTTGTCTGATAATATTAAAGATCTTCTTTTAGCCCACCCTGAACCGAGGTCTTTGGATGAGGCCATGAATCTAGCCATCCGAGCTGATCGTCGGCTGAGGTCACGACGTCCACCCCGGGTGCCAGGTGTTCGTCCATCTGTTTCCAGCCAACCTGCAGTTTCCTCTGGCTCCGAACCAATGGAACTCGGTACCTTGACCCCTGAACAGAGAAGAGAACACCGGTTAAGACATCATCTCTGCTTCTATTGTGGAAGTCCTGAACATCTACTCCACGCCTGCCCCAAGAAGCCTCAGCAGGAAAACTTCCGCTCCTAGGCAGTTTTCGGGAGGATTGTCTAGGAGCTCAGGTACTCCCTGTTGTATCTAAAATGTTCCTGCCCTGTACCATTGAATTTAAGTCGACCTCTTGTACTGGGAAGGCCTTCTTGGATTCTGGTGCTGCGGCTAATTTTGTGGATTTTGGTTTCATTTCTCAGATATTACCTACTTTAGTTCCATTGTCTCCCCCCATTCAAGTCTCGGGGGTAGACTCTACCCCTCTTGTCGCAGGTTTAGTCCGTTTTTCCACCCCTGTTGTCAAATTGATTGTGGGTGCTATGCATGAGGAAAAATGCACCTTTTTGGTTATGAAGAATTTATCCGTTAATGTGATTCTTGGTTTACCATGGTTGCGTGAACACAACCCTGTAGTGGATTGGTGTTCTCTTGAGTTGGTTAAATGGGGGTCACAATGTGGTAGTCATTTGACCCGCCTTTCTCTGAACTCCTCTTTTGTCTCAGATTCAGATCTCCCTATGTTCATTTCCGATTTTGCTGACGTGTTTTCTAAATCTCAGTCGCAGGCCCTACCGCCACACCGGGAGTATGATTGTAAAATTGATCTGCTCCCAGGTGTGAAACTACCCAAGGGTCGTATCTACAACCTGTCCATGCCGGAGAGGGAGTCTCTCAAGGCTTATATTGATGAAAGTCTGGCTATAGGACATATTCGACCCTCTGAGTCCCCCACTGGAGCTGGGTTTTTCTTTGTTGAGAAGAAGGATGGGGGACTCAGGCCATGTATTGATTATAGGGAGCTGAATAAAATTACTGTCAGGAATTCTTTTGCTCTTCCACTCATCCCGGACCTTCTCAATCAGGTCACTGGGGCTAAATGGTTCTCCAAGCTCGATCTCAGGGGAGCCTACAATCTGGTCAGGATTCGTGAAGGTGATGAGTGGAAGACGGCATTTAACACTCCGTTAGGTCACTTTGAGTATCTGGTAATGCCGTTTGGTTTGTGCAATGCACCCGCTGTGTTTCAGGGTTTCATGAATACCATTTTCCATGATTTGATTGGTACCTACATAGTGGTTTATCTTGATGACATCCTGGTATTTTCCCCTGACTTAGATTCTCATCTCGAGCATGTACGTCAGGTTTTGTCTCGTTTACGTACCCATCACTTGTTTGCAAAATTAGAGAAATGTATTTTTTGTGTCCAGAAAATATCATTTTTAGGCTATGTTATTACACCCACAGAGGTACAGATGGATCCGGGTAAGGTTCAGGCGATAACGGATTGGGTGCGACCCACTAACTTAAAAGCCTTACAGCGCTTTTTAGGTTTCGCTAATTATTACAGAAACTTCATTCAAAACTTTTCTGTTATCGCCAAACCTCTCACAGATCTTACCCGGAAAGGGGCAGACGTCAGTAATTGGTCCCCTGCTGCAGTTTCTGCTTTTGAGTCTCTGAAAGCTGCGTTTACTGCTGCCCCTGTTCTGATACAACCAGACTTATCTAAACCGTTTATTGTTGAAGTTGATGCGTCCGAGGTCGGGGTTGGTGCAGTTCTATCTCAAGGACCACCAACACTCACCAATCTCCGACCTTGTGCTTATTTTTCTAGAAAATTCTCCTCCTCTGAACGCAATTATGATATTGGTAATCGTGAGTTGCTAGCCATCAAGTGGGCATTCGAGGTTTGGAGACACTTTCTGGAGGGGGCTTTGCATCAAGTGACTGTTATCACAGACCACAAGAATCTGGTTTACCTAGACAATGCCAAGCGTTTAAATTCTCGTCAGGCCAGATGGGCATTGTTTTTTGCTCGATTTGATTTTGTGGTCACTTTTCGCCCTGGGTCGAAGAATATAAAGGCTGATGCTCTCTCCAGAAGTTTTGGGACCCCTGAGTATCTTGTTGCTGAACCAGGCAACATCCTACCGCCTGGTATTGTCATAGCTGCCGTCTCCTCTCACCTTTCGACCCAAATTATCTCTGAGCAAGGGTCAGCCCCAAAAGACCTTCCGGAAGGCAAGTTATTCGTTCCCTTGGAACTCCGCCTGAAAGTGTTAGAGGAGACTCATGCTTCTGTGTTGTCTGGGCATCCTGGGATTAAGAATACTCTTGATATTTTGAAACGGGATTATTGGTGGCCTCGAATGGCACAAGATGTTGAGTTGTTTGTTCATGCCTGCCAAGTGTGTGCCAGGGGAAAGAGCCCAAGGCAACGTCCTGAGGGTCCTCTTCTTCCCCTGTCAATTCCGTCTAAGCCATGGTCACACATTGCCATGGACTTCATAACCGATCTACCACCCTCTCAGGGGAATACTGTCATTTGGGTGGTGGTAGACCGGTTCTCCAAAATGGCTCATTTTGTGCCCCTCAAAAAGCTTCCCTCTGCGGAAGAACTGTCTGTTGTATTTATGTCACACATTGTTCGTTTACATGGTCTTCCTGTGGACATAGTGTCAGATAGAGGTGTACAGTTTGTCGCAAGATTTTGGCGAATTTTTTGTAAAAAATTAGAAGTCAATTTGTCATTTTCCTCTGCCTTCCATCCACAATCTAACGGTCAAACAGAACGAATGAACCAGGAACTCATACAGTATCTCCGTTTGTTTGTTTCTGATTCTCAGCATCTATGGTCTAATTTTATTTCTTTTGCAGAATTTGCTGTAAATAACCGCACTAATTCTTCCACTCAAACTTCACCTTTCTTTTGTAACTATGGTTTTCATCCCAGGTTTTCTTTTTCTCCTCCTACCATTTCTGACACTCCTCATGCAGACACATCCATTAACAAACTGTGCACAGTTTGGACCCGAGTTCAGCAGAACCTTCGGGATTCCCAAACCAGACTCCTTCATAACACAAACAAAAAACGTTTTATTTCTGCGCCATTCTCGGTTGGTGATAAAGTTTTATTGTCTACGAAAAATCTTAAGTTAAAGGTTCCTTCTCTAAAACTTGCTCCCCGGTATGTTGGTCCGTTTTTGGTTACCCGTGTTATCAATCCAGTTTCCTACAAGTTGTCGCTTCCGCAGAGTTGGAAGGTTCATGATACCTTTCATAAAAGTCTTTTGAAAAGGTATGTTGCTCCAGTGCTACCCCTCCCTGATCCTCCTTCTCCTACCTTGGTACAGGGTGAGCTTGAGTATGAGGTGGAGAAGATTGTGAACTCTAGGTGGGTCAGGGGGTCCTTACAGTATTTGGTGCACTGGAGGGGTTTCGGTTTGGAGGACAGGTCGTGGGTCCCTGCTAAAGATGTTCATGCACCTCGCTTGGTTAAGTCTTTTCACCAAGCCTGTCCTCTGAAGCCGTCTCCTCACTTTAAGGGTCCGAAGGCCCCCCGTAAGAGGGGGGGTACTGTCAGGACCAGCAGTACTGTGGGTCTCCTTGCCTGCATTGCTGGTCCATCCACTTCTGTTATTTGATATAGGTGCAGGGGAGCCGGTCCTGGTTTTCCACCTGACTCCTCTGCCTTGCTGTTTTATGTTTTGTGTGTCATCTAGCAGGTGCTGGACTCTGCCTCTCTCCCTGTGTTCTATTTGTTGCCTGGTGTGGCTGTCAGTCTCCCTGCACCTATCTGGTATTAGGGCGGGAGCTCTGGCAGCATTTAGGTCTGACATTCCACCCTTTGGTTGCGAGTGTTTGGTTCTTCCTGCACCAGCGAACTTCTGCATTATTGCCTGCTGTTATATCCTGCTGCTTCGTGACCTCCTGTTATTGACCCCTGCTTGTTCCTGGACTACGTTTTGATAGATATCCTCTGTACCGCACACCTCCTGGTTGACCTCGGCTAAGTATTACCTCCGCTTGCTTTTGCTCTGGCCGAACGTATCTTCCCGGTGTACTCGGACTATTGATTCCTTGTTCTCTGTCAGTTTGTCTTAGGCCCCTCCTCCCTATTCAGGTTAGGGACCGCCGTCTGGTTGTCCGCTAGGGCCTAGCCTAGTTGAGGCAAGTAGGCAGGGACAGGGGATTGGGGTGAGATAGGGGTTGCCCATTCCCCTGCCTGACAATAAGTGTAGAAGCCATTGCCAAGCCTTTGTTATCTAGCACTGCTAGTAGTTTCACTTTCTAGACTGTGAAGCAGTATGATATAAAACACCTAGGGCCTTATGTATGAAAACTGTCCCATGGAAACCAATCAGAGCTCTCCTTTCATTTCATATAGTGCTCTGGAGAAATGAAAGGGGAGCTCTGATTTGCTATCTGCAACAAAGAAAGTCTTAGACCTAGACAGTTTTCATACATCAGGCCCTTAGTGAGCTGTACCCAGAGATGCCTGATACTGAAAGTTCAGAGTAAAGATATCTAGTAAAACATATATTACAAATATATCTGTACGCGCCATGTATAAGGGAGTTGGAGTGGGAGTCAGAGTTAGGGGAAACTGGGGAGTCAAGAGTTGGAGTTGGGGCTTTGGCTTACCGATTCCACAGCCCTGAATTAGATTATGACCAGAGGTGGCGATGGCTTTTAAATTAAAGGTTCTGACCGTCCACACTTTTTTGCTTGAACCACTTCTGTTGCGGTCAGTGGAAAAAAATTCTCATTGCCAGCCTTGTCCCCAGTGGTTGAAGGGGTTGCCCCAAGGTATAAACTTTTCACCTATCCATAGGAGATACAAAGCAAAAGGGTAACTATGTTTCCAATGTTTGACTTTCAGGCTCCATATCTAACCATCCACTACAGCTTTGAATGTGAGACTACCATCATTTTAGAGACAATCATCTTGGCTGTCTCTTACATAAATTGGACTTGCAACTATTTTTCATCTGATTAGTTATGCAGATTCTTGTCATGTAACTGTATTGTTACTGTTTTGCTCCTGGTGGTGGAACAATCTTTTTCTTCTTATATACTACAAATTACAACCTACTCTCACATACCCTAATAGCTCAGATTATTAGCTTGATTCCCATGCAAAAGGTCACTGGTTTGAATCCAGGAGCAGCCATGAAGAAGACTTCCCAAGAAAAGAGAAACAGCATCATCCAGCTCATCGATAGCAGTATCTTGGCCAAGAAAATTGCCAAACTACATCATGTGAATGCCATGACAGGAGGAAGAATACAAAATGAAATCTGTCCATCTATTCCAAAGCCAAGAGGTGGATGTCCAGGCAAAATATCGGAGTCAACAAGTTAGTTTATCCCAAGGTCTATCAGTTCTGGTGGGACAAAAACAGCAGTGGAGGTGGCTCGTATCACAGATGTTCATGCAAGCACCGTGCGACATGCATTACACAGGTCTGGAATGGTGGCCCAAAAAAAGTTGAAGAAGCCTCAACTTCAATATCGTCATAAGATGCATCGGCTCGAGTTTGCAAAAAAGTATGAAACGGATGATCAATAGACTGGGTTCAAAAGGGTCTTGAAGAAACAAGGGAAAAGGGGCTAACGGATTGAGAAATTGAAGGATTTGTCAAGTTCGGTGGAGGAAGCCTGATGATATGGGGTTGTTTCATAGCCAGAGTAGTTGGATATGTGACCAGGACCGAGGGTGGTCTCAATGCTGAGCTATATGTGAGTATCCTACAAGATGAGTTACTTCATACTCTTCAGTACTAAGGGTATGAAAAGGACAACATAGTGTTCCAACAGGAGAACGACCTGAAGCATATGTCGAGACAGGCAAAGAAATGGTTCAATAACAATTAAAAGTGCTGGATTGGCCCCCACAGTCCCCAGACTTCGACCCAATCAAACACTTCTGGGTAAAGTTAAAGAAAAAGCTGTATAAGTACCCAAGTGAGTCGACCAGTATGCACCAACTGGGAACAGATTTTGGTCGAGACATGCTTGAATCTGATCGAGAGCATGCCCAGAAGAATTCAAGCAGCGTTGAAAGCCAAAGGTGGATTTCTCTATGGGATAGCCAAGGTAATTGTCTATAAAATGATGGAAGTCTCATGTTCAAAGCTGTAGTAGATGGTGAGATATGGAGCCTGAAACTCAAAAGTTCAAAACAGTGTTACCCTTTTGCTTGTCAGTGTAAGTATGTAATCAGTTGTGGTCCAACTGGTGGGACCCCCAACGATCAGGAGAACGGGGTTCTGAGTTCTCCATATAAAGAGAGCTGTGTCATACATGTATGCTTCTACTCCATTCTTTCTCCATGGGACTGGCAGAGATAGCTGAGCACTTTAAAAGACTATCTCTGGCAGTCCCATAGAGTAGGAGTATTTTCATTTGGGAACTACATTCTAGTGGGTGAGCCCCCACCAATCAAATACTAATTCCTTATCCTGGGGATAGGGGATAGGTTGATATCTTTAAGAGAAAAAATATAAAACCACATGTCTGATGTTTTTAGTGAAACCACAGATCGTTACTCTGAAGCTCTGCATGAAATGTGTTCTTCTGTGTCTAGAATACAGCACAGACCCAGAGAAAGGCAAACTGTTTCTCTAGGTGCTTTGAAACTATGTCCAAGTACAAAGGCTTTTAGGAATGTTATATTCAGCTTAGCAGAAGAGTTACTCACGTCGAGGTGGATGACTGAGACTAAACAATTCCAAGAAATATTTCTGACAGCATGACTGAGAATTGCACCATGTATGGCTAGATAGGTCTTTTCATGATTAGAGAAGTTCACTATTGCACAAGGTTATGTTCTATTATGTTGAAAAATGTTGTGATTCAGTGATCCAACTTTATTATAGGAAGGGATTTTAACCCCTGATCCACTGATTTACTAATGTGTCTGCATCCAGAAGCTGTCTAAAACGTTGCTTTCCTGTGGGAGCATGAAAATGTCTCTCCAAGCATAGATGCTTATGAGGTAACTATAGTAATTGTTAAAGGGCTTGGCTCACTTCAGCAATTAGCATTTATCATGTAGACTAACTTAATACAAGGCACTTACTAATGTATTGTGATTATCCATATTGCTTCCTTCGCTGGCTTCATTCATTTTTCCATAACATTATACACTGCTTGTTTCCATGGTTACGACCACTGCTGTGGCACAGATAAAAGGTGACCAGGACAGGAGCTGCTGCGCATGCATGCCTATGTGTGTTCCCACCAGAGAGGCCGGTGCTTTTTCCTATAGTGTGAAAACATAACCGTAGCTGCTGGTCCTAAAAAAACATTTTTTTTCAATTGCTCTTTTTCAACTGTTTTGTCCTATAGGGTTAAGTTTCACTTTCATCTGTAGAGCATCTTATTTTAGTTTCACACTGAATCTTCAGGTTGCTGTTCTGATGGCTGGATATATAACCCTTATCCCTCTATATAGTCCTTATAACTCTTGACAGTTCATAAACACATATTTACGCCATTATCAGTCTAATATTTTAACTATAATTTATGCAATCATAAAAACGGTGTTCATAGCCCTTAACCCCTTCAGGACTGGGCCATTTTCCATTTCCTACTCCCTGCCTCCCCAAAGCCATAACTTTTGTATTTTTCCATTCGCATAGCCATATGAGGGCTTATTTTTTTCTTTTTTTTTTTAAACTTTTTAATTGTTCCCCTAGGGAACTTGAACATGCGATCATCAGATTGCTTCTCTCATAGACTCTTTCAGGGGGACCAAGGCTGCCTCAAGGAATGAATGGCTCCCCGATCTCCATTAGGGGGATCCGTTCCAGCTCCAGAAGCGCTGCGCTTCCGGCCTTTCGGTTGCCAGATGGCATCACATTTGTCCATGGAATGTTGAGGGTAAAATGTCTGCGATCGGCATTATCACCAATCACAGATATTAGCCCTGTGTTTCTGCTGTTTAAAGCATCTACACCCCCCAGCTACTGCATCCGCTGTCAGCAGGTGCCTTATTTAAATAGTCGACTAAATCACTACTATAGTGCTGCCTTTATCTCTGTTATTGGTAACTATAACAAGTGGTCATCTACTACATCTAGCTTTTTACACCAACAGAGAAAATTATTTTTTACTATAAGAGCAGTAACCTGGCCAGACCTACCTTTGCTGGGTAAAGAATCATTGGACAAGTAGTTACCAGAGTTTCTGCCTGTAAACAGTGACTTTAACTCCATTTTTACCTTCCTGACAAATTTTGCAAATCTGACATGTTGCTTTATGTGTTAATAACTTTTGAATGGTTTTACCAATTCTGTTTTCCCATGACACATTGTACTTCATGTAAGTGGTAAATTTGAGTCTAAATGTTTTACCTTTATTTATAAAAACACTCATTATAGCTCAATTCTTATCTTACTGATAAGAATATGGCTTAAGTGTTTATGACCTCGTAGTACTCCTCTGTCTTCTGTTTACATAACAGTGGAGACTTGCTAACACTGACTGTATTATGTAAACAGAAGACAGAGGAGTATTACTAAGGCTCAAAATGGACCACTTTACAGCTATTTTTCTAATAGAAATGTACGATTTCAGTAATTAAAATATATTACAAAAATGGTCAGCATTACTGCCCCTATACATTACACAAATAAAAATAGAACGGCAGTTACACTTTAATGTGCAAAAAAATTGTAAGTTGTTCACAGATATGGCATTTTAGTGTCCAGTATCTTTTGCTCAGCCCAGCCAGAGACTCACACCACACAGAATTATTAGTTGATTTCTACCAGGTACTGAAATGCCATTAACGTGAATGTAAACTGCTGTTTGGGTATACTGCAGGGTTCAGAAGGGAAAGACCACCTTTCAGCTTTTGTAACACAGATTTTGATGGATTGGTATACAGGCTCCATGTTGCTTTTGAACAGCCTCTGGGGTACCAGAACAGCCGTCTTCTGAGAGCCATACTTTTTTTTATTTTTCTGTAGATGGAGCGGTGTAGGGACTTTTTTGGGGCAGGATTAGCTGCTATTATCATTGGATCTGTTTTGGGGGTACATATGACTTTTTGATCACTTTTTATTTTTGGCAAAAGGCAGAAACTTTCTTTATTCTGTTGGTCAGTACGATTACAGGGATACCAATTTTATATAGTTTTTTTTTTTGCAGTTTTACACCAAGCATTTTTGAAAAAAAAAAATCATGTTTACACATTCTGGTGAAGGTCTTCTGCAAGGGCTCATTTTTTGCAGGATGATTGACGTTTTCATTGGTATCATTTTGGGGTACAAAGTATTTTTTGATCACTCAATATTAAGCTATTAAGTGCAACAAGGTGACAAAAATATGGCTGTTCTGGCATGATTTTTGTTTATTTTCCCGACATTCACCTGATGGGATAGATCATGTGATATTTTTATGGAGGCATATATACCTAATATGTCTATTTAAAATGTTTTCTTTTAATTTTTTTTTATTGTAGGGCACTTTTTTTTTAGTTGAAATGTTTATTTTTTACATTTTTTTGGGAACACTTTTTTTTCAAACTTGGACCTGGCCGCCCCATCAAAGCGCAGTTTTATTATGGCGCATGTCAGAAACTCCTATCCCAATGTGCAGTACATGTACTGTGCGTGTCATCAAGGGGTTAAAGAGAATCTGTCAACAACGTCCCTGTCAAACTGTTTGCACAGACACATAGCTGTGGTTCACCTGATTAAAATTATTACTGTTTTTCTTTGGTTGATCCCAAAATACGTTCCTGACTTTTTCTTAATATGTGAATAAAGACTTTGGTGCAATGAGGGCACACTATTGCTCATGTACCGCCCACGCACCACTCATTTCTGTGGCCAGCCCCTCCTTTGCTGCTTTGCCACTACTTGGCCCTGCCAATCAAAGAAGCCAAGACCCTTAAAACAATGCATTGCATTGTAATTTAGAAATGTAAAAAATGCAGCTTTCCCAGTCACAATATCCAATCTGTATAGCTATTCTCTTGTTCTGACAACCTATTTAATATGATTACTTGTTTAGGTCACATAAACAGAAAGAACAAAGACTATTTTTATGATTATAAAAAAATGGCCATTCCACGAATTATCGAGCATGTCCTATTCTGGTCTGCAAAATGTGGTCCACAGACTGATTGAAGTCAGTGGGTCATCAAAAAAAATTTGAATGGCACATGGACGGTATCGGTATTTTGCAGATTTGTGGTTTGTAGACCGCAAAATGGATACAGTTGTGTGCATGAGGCCTAATGCAGAATCTTGTAGCTTCTGTACAGTACGTTTGCTCGTTCACCTGGCATTTGGATGCAGTATTAGACTGCGTTCATAGAAATGCTCTGTAGTGATCATCTGCCAGACAATCTGCTTGTCTAATATACCCTTAAATCTGTTCCTCTGCTGGAAGACTATCATAGTTGGTTGCCCTACATGTTAACTCTAAGGTCTGTATTACACTAACAGATTATCTGACCAATATCTGTCCAATCAGACTAATAGTTGGTGTGTATAGCAAAACATCTGTGTGTGTAAACGGCCATCTGACCAATGATTGGTCAGAAAATCTGTCAGATAATTTGTTGGTGTAATACAGGCCTTACACTGTATTTTAGACACCAGATGGCATTTTTATTTGAGCATTCTGTAGTACTATTTATTTGGGTATATATATATATATTTTTTTTTTTTTGTATATTTAATGATATAATGAGTAAATTAGTAGGTATAAATAGTAATGTTGCCTCTTTTTATTTCTGTCTATTCAAATGTGCCTGGTTTTCACAGTGCCTAAGAATAGAATCTGTATGATAATACAATATATGCGGGAGGGATGCCCAGCAGAACTCAAAACAGTTTTTAGCATCAACCGTGCATGCTTCACACAGGCTGAAGTGTTGCCACCGCTTGTTAACATCCCAGCTACCGTTCATCAGTCACATGATCACCATGGATCCATTATGAGAATACAGAAAATAATTGTAGAGCGACACAATTCAGATCTTATTGTAACAAATAAAAATTTACAGCAGACATGTGATAATAGGGGCCATGCTGATTTATAACCAGATCATTGTGCATTTATATTCTGAAGTTATCTCCGTGGCACTGGCGATTTCCTAACTATACTGTAATGCTGTAAAGTCTCTGAAGGTCAGGATATTCTTTGCCTTTTTCAGATTAATTAAAGTGCTGCAGGAAATGTCTCAGTAAAGAGAATGCCTGAGGTTTCCCTATGTTGGGTCTTAAACTAGGAATGTTAGGACCAAGTCTAAAGGTCCAAAGCAGGGAGTTGCACAGAATGGGTGCAGCATGGGCAAAGTCCTTCACATGGGAGTGAGAGAATGTAGAAAGGGAGGATGAGAGTCGTAGGTCATCAGCTGAACAAAGATTATTAGTAAATGGAGACAAGAGTGATGCCACTGTATGAAGCTGCATCATTGTGCAGAGATTTCTAGATTAGTGGGGTGGTTTGAAGTTTAAGGTGTATTTTGGTTAGCAGAAGGTATGCCCTATACACTATTAATCCGAGGGTGTATGACCACGGAGACACCTGCTGACTACGAGATCAGGGGCTCCTAACCACAGAAATGGAGTGGTAGGTTGTGCATTTGCACTGCCACTCCTTTCATCTTTATGGGACTGCCAGAGAGAGTACAGAAATTACATCTCTGGCAGTCCCATAGAGAATGAATGGAGCAGCAGCACACATCCTCTACCTACCGCTCCATTCATTTCAGGGGCAAAGGGTCCTCATTCCCATGATCAGTAGGCACCCTAGTCATCATCTCCCACCAATCTAATAGTGGATAGTGGATAACTTTTTCCGTCCAGAATACTTGTTTACATTCAATATGTTACACTAGTCTTCAAACCTCTCCACAATGCTGCACCGTCACACATCCTGTAATTCAGAAGAAGCAGTAACAAGTGTAGTAAGTGACAGAAAGCAGAGGGGTTAGTATCACTGCTAGAGAGATAGATTAACCTGGCTTCTGCGTCATCATGGATTGAAGTGAACCAGTAGTAGTGAGTTACAGTAATTGAGATCAGAAGTAATTAGCGTCTGGATTTCTGTTCTAGTAGTGTTAGTGGTTAGCTAGGGATGGGTACACAAAATGTTTTTTAGGAGAAGGCAACAAGATTTGGCAATAGATTGATTGTGAGGGAGAGGGGGCAGATCACAGTCAGGTATAAGGAATCAAAACTGTTGTGTGGAAAGGAGAGTAGTCTTACAGACAGATGAAGAGATAACGTTTGGGTAAGAAATTATGGAGGAAATCAAAGGATGTTTAGTTGAGAGGTAATTGGGAGAACAAGTCTGTTGGTTATCTTCAGTAAAGCTGTAGCCAGCTAATAGACACCAAAGCTGCATTGTCCGAGCAAGCAGTGGGGGTCACAGAGCCAAGACCCCCACCAAAAAAATTACTTTTGACTTTTGTTTCCATGACGTCAGATGTTTTTGTTTGAAGAAAGCCGATTTGTTGTAGTATTTTGTCTCTTCTGTGTTTTTATTACTTAAGTTTTTGAGTTCTGATATGTATGTTTAATCTTTTTTAGAATCTAAACTAATTAGATACATTTACCATTGCTTATAGAAGTCTGGTCCCAAAATCTAAATTCTGTTTATGTGCTCCTAACCCTCCTCATGATTGCATATTTATGCCATCAATACCTGTTTTTCATGTCTGTGCTTTCCTTCCCCCTGTCTGGGCATCAGGGCAGCTCAGCAGGACTGTTCCTGTTTCTTTCACTACCTAGCTTTATTTATAAACAAGCCTATCTGCTCTGCAGTGTTATGAGTCATAGGCTGTCCCCACCTGCCACAATGTTAAATCTGCAGTAGCCATGTCTACTACACCTCCTGTGGTCATTTGAGTTTACCCATACATGAATCCTGCTAGTCTATTTCTTACTAAGTTTCTAAATCATATCACTTATGGGCCCTTTACATGGGCCGACAATTGAAATGATCATCACCAATCAACATTACTAGTAACGCTCGTTAGTGATGATTTTGCGGTGTACATGCACCGCAGGTTACCCAATAAATTAGGAAAATGCTCGTTCATTGGGTAATTGTATCTTTTGTACAGTACAAAAGATCATTTTTTTCCAGTGGCAGATTGTGCTGTGTAAACACAATCTGCTGCCGGGAAACAACAAAAACCTATGGGGAAGAGCGATGGCATTAGCAATCGCTCCCCCCTATACTCTGGAAGAGCATGTAAATGCATCACTCTACTCCGATATCGATCCGCAGATTGTCGGGAAGGCAGTGGGGCAGAAGACGGGGGATCACCGGAAGGTGAGAAATCCTGTGAAGTGGAGTCATATGACTGGAGCGAGGAAGCAGCCGTGCGGAGGAGGGTGAGTATCCCACTTCTACAGGTTAGTTTAAAGGGCCATATAATAGGGTCATTCTATGGGTCATTGGCCCATAGAACTCCTTTAAAGCACATTGCGTGTATACAATCTATATGTAATTGTTATATGTTGGTGATATCTCTAGTTTTAAAAAATTCCTAGCAGATTTTTTTGTTTGCTATCTAGAAGTATGGTTTAATATATCAATCTGATGGAGTTCTTATTCTCCGTGAGATGTGAGCTATCCCGGTCCCACTCAATATCCTGTGTCTTATTCTTTATCTAGAATACACACATAATCTTTTCATTGGCAACAGAACAGTATTATTAGGTCTGTTTTCTAAAGGTCAACCTGATATTAAAGTATGGAGGGTCAGAAATTGTGACATTTTACTACATAACAGTTTGATGTTTTATATTTAATGTAACTGGATCTTTGCATTAACAAAAGCAGTGGTCCTTCCATAGAACTCCTGTGATATAATTGAGATATATGGCTGTCCAGAAATTCGTTTTTAGGAAAATACAATATATTTTTAATGCTTCCTACTCATAGGCATTATAAACGTGAATGCCACGGAACTTTTGTCTGTTTTTGCATTGTCAGATTCAGAGAGCAATAATCTTTTTATCTTTCCATCCACATAGCCATATGAGGGCTTCTTTTTTGCTACACAAACTATGGGGGACATTAAATAAGACCGGCGATTTAGACACTAGTCTTAATCCCTCTGCACAGGCCTCTACATAACTTTGGCGCTTGCTGCCACCAGCAATGCGACATGCTTTAATCTTCACCAGCTCTCTTGCTGGCATAATTTAAGGCCATTTTCCACTCCATAAACTGGTGTAGAAAATGATAAATGAGACTGGCCAGCCCTCTTCCCCGCCCACGCCTTTTTTCCGGCACTTCGCAAAAGTGGGATGAGTGGGCTAAAATCACAGATTTTGTTGCAGAACACCTTTGTGACAAAATCTGTGACCTAAATACGCCGAAAAGTGACGTATAACACATAATAAATGACTGCCTATATTTTTTATTGACAACATTTTTGGGTAAAAATAGCTTATTGATCAACTTTTATAAATTTTTTGGGGGGAAGGGGTGGTAATTTGGGGGAAAAAAAGTAAGTTCGCTATTGTTTCTGCACTTAAAATTTACGATGTGTACTGTTCAGCATAACTGGCTTGTTACCTTTATTCTATGGGTTGGTGCGATTACAACAATGCAAAATATTTATAGTTTTCTTTGGATTTTACTACTTTTGCACAATAATTGCAAATCTCATAAAAGAAGAAAGAAATGGATTACGTGTCACTGCATTCCAAGAGCCATAACGTATCCATTTTTTTATCCATAGCCTTATGAGGGCTTGTTTTTGAGATGTAGTTTTCATTGGCTCCCTTTTATATGAAACATGATACTTATGATTTTTTTTTTTTTTGGTGGGGTGGGGGGGATGGGGGGAAAAGGGTATTCTGTCATTGTTTTGCTTTGTTATTGTTTTTTTTTTTTTTTTCAAGTTGTTCACCGGATGGTATAAATAGTCTAATAGACATATAGTTATGGCAGGCCTGTAGGCTTAAAATGCCATGGCAATGCCAGTGCATTTGCTGGGACCTGTGAGGACAAAGGGAACCCTCTCCCTCTGTGTGCTATGTTGCAGTCGCTATTTACTGCAGTATCTAGGGAGTTGACAGCTGGGACCTGAGTTATCTCTGATTCTGGCCACTGCTTTACTGAGTCCTGGTCTCCCAAAATGTTTGTGCGGCCTGATAAAAGCCCTGCTTGTAGGGGAAAGCTTATATTGTTTTCTCGATTTTGATAAAATCTAAATTAATATTCACTGAAATTACAATTAATAGACTAAAGCACTATATATTGCCATACAGTGCAGTTACTTTAAAGGGGTTATCCTGTGATGAATGTAAAAAAATAAAAATCAGACATCATATAGTACATGACAATCTCTTTCTAACAAGGCTTGAACCAGCCCTTTGCCTTACATATATCCCCATTCATTGCACTGCTAGATTGCACAAACATAGATTGCTTCAAGCTAACAACTCAAGGGGAGTGCCTTTTCTGCTGCATCTCTCTCCCTTTTACAGCTCAGGAGGCAGTTGAAGGATGAAACTGAGCATGTGCGGCCTTCTCAGTGAGCAGCTCAAAGAAATAAGAAAAAGTACAAAGAGCAGGTGCCGCTATACAGATACATTCTATTAACCCTTTCACGACCGGAGCTTTTTTCGGTTCTGCATTTTCGTTTTGTGCTCCCTGCCTTCAAACAGCCATAACTCTTTTATTTTTCTGTTCACATAGCTGTATGAGGGCTTGTTGTTTGCGGGACAAGTTGTACTTTCCAACGCCACCATTTAATATTGCATACGGTGTAGTGGGAAGCGGGAAAAAAATTCCAAACCGGGTGAAATTGCAAAGAAAACGCTATTCCGCTACAGTTCTACGGGTTTCTTATTTACAGCATTCGATGTGCATTAAAACTGATCCGTTACTTTCATTCTACTGGTCAGTACGAATCCGGCAATACCTAATATGTATAGTTTTTCCTGCGTTTAGATGGTGATAAAATAATTAGAAAGTTGCCCTTTTTTTTTTTTTTTTTTTCCTTGTCATATATTGACCCCTATAACTTTTTGGTATTTATGTGTACAGAGCTGTATGGGGGCTCATTTTTTGCGGGGCGGTCTGAAGTTTTTATTGATACCATTCTGGGGTGTGTATGACTTTTTGATCACTTTTTATTTAATTTTTTTTAGAAAAAAAAAGGGACAAAAAACTGCGAATCGCCATTTGGACGCTTTTTTCCGCCACACAATTCGCCGTATTGAAATTTTTTTTATATATTTTAAAAGTACGGGCGTTTTCGGTCACGGTGATACCCATGATGTCTATATTTATTGTTATTTAGGTATTTATTTTTTACTTATACGGAAAGGGGGGTGATTTGAACTTTTATATCTTTTTTATTTTTTATATATTTTTTAACATTTTTTTTTAATTTTTCTGTGATTATTTTAAAGCTCAAATATCATCTGATCTATTGTGTTTTGTTTTTTTTCTTTATGAGCAATCATGGATTTACTAGATGCAGTTAAAACCATGAATTGCTCATTTCTTATCCTGGCCTGCCATCTAGTGGCCAGAATAAGAATTGCAGTTTGAAAACTGTAATCCTCACCAGTGAGGATTACAGTTTTCATATGGTGTACAGACACCCCGATTGGCCAATCGGGGCGTCTGTACACCACCCGGAAGCGTGGGCTTCCGGGTTCAGACGCATCCTGATGCCGTGATCACGTGTGATCACGGCATCAGAAGGCCCTGGAAGTCTCCGCAGACGGAGGTAAGATGCGGCAAGTCTCTGCTGTTAGAAACAGCAGAGACTTGCCGGCCATGACGCCCGCCGCACCCGCGAGCGGGCGTCATGTCCCCGCACCGCCCGCGCGCCGTACATGTACGGCGGCGGTCGGGAAGGGGTTAAATAACTTAGTGGCTACACAAAATTTTTAATTACATGCAATTACAGAAGTATTCAGATTCAAGTGCTGGTTTGAAAACTGTAGAGTATTTGAACAACCCCTTTAAAGCTTAACCATATCTTTCTTATGAAAATACACTCCTCTAATCCTGAGAAGTGCTTATTTTTATTTATATGCAACTAATGTTTTCGGCGTGGGCTTGCCATTCCATTTGGGGCACCTGGCTTCCCCTGCGTCATCTCTCTCACCTTTGAAATCTCATGGATTATCAATTAAACCACAGGAGAGATGCTGGGTGGAGTTACTGGTGGAGCAATGGTGCACTGAAAACCTCATTTGCAGGAACAGAAGTATTCCCCACGATTAGAGGACTGGATGCTCACAAGAAAGATATGCTTGTGATTTGAGGCACCTACCCTACATGGCGGTATGCTTACTTAGAATGTTCTTGTTAGAAGTTAGGTGCTTCTATAATTTCCCACAGTTCAGATTCGCTTACACGACCCAGATTATCATGATCATAGAAACTAATTTTAATGCTGACTTGGCGACTGGCTGGGGAACAACATAGGGTTCAACGTCTGTCAGGTATTTATTGTCCTCTGATATAAACAAATACCCAATGAAGGTAAAAATCAAATGGGAGGAGGATGTGAGGATCCTGGAGCTGTCATTATGTGATGCCCAGAGCCTGTCTGGGCAGACAATTTTTTTTATTTCTTAGAACATACAGAGAGATCGAGTTTGCTACATAAAATGGGAATTCTCACAGATACCGAATGTTCGCAGTAGACCCACATTTAATGCATGTGATGTGGGAGATTTGTAACTTTACATTTACACTGGGAGGGATTCTTAAATCTTGTGAAGGGAGTATATAACATAAACTTCCAGGTGGAGTAGAGATGAGTGAATTGATTCTAACACAGCCATATGATTCACAGGGCCTGCACCACTGCTGAAGCTCAAATTCAGCTTCAGGAGCAGCTACTGTACTTCAAATGGGTCGCTATCAAGAAGTATAACCATATGGCAAGTTGGCGCTTCTTCACCTGTGAAAGTAAAGAAATCTGGCTAATGAGAAGAATGGATTCGTTCATGTCCAAGGTGGATCAAAAAATGGGTCTATTTCATGATAAAATAGTGGACACTCTGGATGCTTTAGACATCTCATCCCACTCATCTCCAAGAGGAGTGGAGGAAGAGCTGCACGATATTTAAGGTGTGTAGGACCGGGTAGAGGAGCCCGACTCTACACATCATACAGAGAGGGCAGGGCCTGCCCTGGCTGCACTGCCTGCTTTACATCACACAGTAGACAACAGCAGGCTGCTGCCCCCCTTGGCCATCCTCACCAGGCCGAAGGCCCCAGCCCCATTTGCAGCCAATACCATGCTTATAGCTGCCCAGCTATTAATCCTCCCTCTGCAAATGGCAGGGGGAGGAGCCTGAGCATCTCCTCTCCTACATAGTGCCACATACCTCTTACATCCAGTGATGTCACCTTTGATGTAGACGTTCTCTTTTCTGATCTTCTCCATTCAGAACAGACCACTATGATGACTTTTCAGCCATCTCTCGTCTCTGCAGAGATTGACAAACAGACATTAGTTTCCCCCTTTTCTATCATGCTCACATCTTCAGAACACCCCATCCTGCCACGCCCAATACTATGATCTTCAATACTATACTGCAGAAATAGTCCCCCTGAAAATACTAGTTCTACAGAGATAGTGCCCCGTTCAATAATTATTGGCACACAGTGCACTAAAAAAAGTAGCTGCGCCCAGCAAATCACGAACATTAAAAGCATACATAATGCCCACCAAAAATAATTTTGCTAAGCTGATACTGTGCCCGGGTGCCCACAAAAGTAATAGTGCACCGCAAAATCCCACCAATAGAAATAATTTTCTGCCAGACCACACTTAGTAGTAAGAATGCCCCCATAGTGCCCATATTAGTAATTATGTTCCCCATAGCCCCCTCAGTAATGGTAAAGCTCACCATAATGCCCCCTAGTAGTAATAATTCTCCTCCATAGTGCCCTACATAATATGCTAGTAAAAAAGGCCCCTTAGTGCCCCCAGAAGATGCCCGTATAGTGCTCCTCTCCCGCATAGTGCCCCCATAATGTGCCAGTAAAAAATGCCCCTTCTTATTCCTCCAGCAGATTCCCCTATAGTGCTCCTCTCCTCTATAGTGCCCCCAAAATGTGACCCCAACAGATACCCCTATAGTGCTCCTCTCCTTATAGTACCCCCATAATGTCCCAGTAAAAAATGCCCCTTCTTAGTGCCCCCAGCAGATGACCCTATAGTGCTCCTCTCCCCTATAGTGTCCCTCATAATGTGCCAGTAAAAATGTCCCTTCTTAGTTTCACCAGATGCCCCCATAATGTGCCAGTAAAAATGCACCTTTAGTGCCACCAGATGCCCCCATAGTGCTCCTCTCCCCCATAATATGCCAGTAAAAAATGCCCCTATAGTTCCACCAGATGCCTCTATAGTGATCCTCTCCCCCATAGTGCCCTCCATAATGTGCCAGTAAAAAAACCCTCCAGATCAACTTCCAGTAAAGAATGGGTAAAAAATTACCTAACATATTGCTTCCCATTCACCCGGCCAGGCTCTTTTGACCTGACTACAGTTGTGACATCACATCACCAGCACGTGACTGATGCAGCCAAGCACTCACCTCTTCAGGTGCACTTATAAGGCCATGGATTGGCTGTAGTGGTCAAATGTTGCTGTGACGTTACCACTGCAGCCGGGCAAATAGACCCCCACTGGGAGAACTGGAGCTGCAGTGCATGAACCAGCAGGTAAGTACTTACCTGTTCTTTATTGCAGATTGATGTGGAGGGTTGTCTGGTTTCGTCCTGAAACTGACAACCCCATTATCTCTTTTTACTATTCAGTTATGTCGGAAGTTCATTTGTCATATTCCCATAATCACCAAGGAAATTGTATGGACTTTTTTTTATTATTTAAGTGTTTGAACAGCACATTTAACTACACAGAACATTTCCAAAAAGCAATAAAGTCTACAATATAATCACATTTCTATTATTATTTCTACTCAGTTACTTCTATTACTTTTATATTTCTTACCTCCTTCATTTTCAGATTAATTCTGATTGTATAGTGTTTTAGATATGCAAAGAATCCCAGCATTCATTTATTGTGCCATGGAAACATAGATACAGTATAATGTGCAACTATATCTGACTGGAGGCTTCCAGCATATTGTTACTTCAAATGAAACTACTTAACCTCAGAGCCAACTTCTATAATGCCATTATAATACCAAGGAAACGCATTAAGAGGTTTATAGACACAAACAGGACAAAATGTAATGTAGGACACAGACAATTCTCACACTTCCAAAATTTATCTAGGTTATTTCTTCTGAACATAATGAGATATGCTTATGGAAAGTATTTGGATTACCATCATGATGGAAAAAGAGTTAAGGGTGTATTACATGAGCAAATTTCCTGCCCCATGATCGCTAACGAGCGTTGCAGTGTAATACTACTGCTGATTGCTCGATTTGGGCAATTTAGATCTTTCAGCATGCTGAAAGATCAGGATTTGCAGACGGCAGATGAGGCTATCTAATTACAATCTGCCACCGGCAAACCACTGTACAGCATGGGGACGAGTGATGGCATATCGTGGAGGAGATTGCTACATGTAATAGCAGCTGTCTCCTCCGCTAGCAAGCAAGCAATGGCTGGGAACGAATGCTTCCCTCCCAACAATCATCAGCCTGATCAAGGTGTCTAAGTGTTGCTATGAAACTCAATAGTACAAAGAAGGAGTAACTGGTCAAACAGAGGAACTTACCTTTATGTTCTTATTTCGTTTTGCTGCCTTCTCCTCTAGTTTCTCCACACAAATGTTATAGAAATCTAATTATTGTTTTGCTTTTGAATAGCCAGTGTTTCTTAGTTATTGTAATTTTAAAACATACTTCAATGAAAAGAGATTTTAACAATGGGGTTTTCCACTGTAGAACCCTACTTGTTGGAATAGTCCCTTGGCAATGACCTGAGATCACAGAGTGTCTATTGGGAGCGCCAGTGATCATTTGTACTTAGCAGTACCATCACATGGGAAATGAAGCATTACACACTGAACATTCAAATCAGTGGATTATCTGTGTAATGCAGGACAGGACATACACTCCAGATTGAGTCTCTTTGTAACCAATATCCACTAGGCCAGACAGAAGCCCCCCCTCCCACCTTATACTCAGAAGCCACTAATGGGATACAATGTATGAAAAAGAGTTCTCTAAAGTAGGCAACCCCATTAAACCACAGTTACCACAGTTTTCAGTAAAAGCTGCATTTCCAAGAATGTAGTCAATTAGTAGTCAGCAGTCTGCCTTAGCGGGTATTATGAGATTTGGAGCAATCTTCTAGCCATATAGTTTAGCTTCTCAAATTAAATATTTTAATTTCAGTAATGACAAAATATATAAACAGGTTCTAACAGAAATATTTGTAAGTGTAGAGCAATCTAAACACAAGCTGCTATCCTACTGCACGTTATTGTGCTTGCTAATGCTGTAGGGCTTTAGACGTCATTGAATTGTAGTGGTAGTATTTGCACAATGTAAAAAACATAGAAAAACATTATCTTTTAAAATCTTTTAATTTTCACACATGTATTCTTATAATGTTTAAATTAATAGTATAAGGTATTAGTATTAATAATTTGTAATGCGACAAATGTTTCAAATATTAGTCAACACAAACTCCTTGTCTTGGATATTTACTTCCCCCCACAATCCAATTGTTTCCTTCTTTGTAGTAACCAATATGTTGATCACAACAACATCCTTGTCTTAGATATCTACTCCTTAATCCGCCCCCCACCCTCCAATTATCTACTTCTTTGAATTAAGCAATACAGCTGTATGTAAATTACTGTATGTCCTTGTCTGTAACGACCTGTATGATCAGGGTCTTGCATTTTTGTAGTTTGATTCTGTCTCCTACATGCCCTTAATTAAGAGATGGCTAAATATCTAAAATTAATCAGTTCAATAAAGGGTTTGTCACATCTTGAACATTGGGGGCATATCACTAGGGTATACCCCCAATATCTGATAGGTGTGGGTTCCATCTATGGGCGCAGGAGGGTGCAGCGAAGCGCGGCCGTCATCTATACATTTCGCTTACTTAGCAGAGCAGCGCACTCATCATCGGAAGTCCCATTGAAATGAATGTGAAGCGGACCACGCAAGCACAGCCATTGGTCCATTCACTTCTACTGGAGCTTAGGGAAACAACTGAGCCAGTAGAAATGAATGGAGGGCAGTTGTGCATGTGTGGTGCGTCCTCTGTCTCTGTCACTTTGCAGGCTCCAGACATAGGTGCGGGTCCCAGACATTGGGGGCATATTCTATCAATATCTCACAATGTCCAAGATGGGAATACCCCTTTAAGTAAGTGAGGCTTTAGAAATATATGTGCAAATATATTAGTGCAAAAAAAAGTGACTCCTAAAACTGATATTTATTGATTCATCTAAAAGCTTAAATAGCAAATGTCATCAAACCTTGGGTAGGTACGATAGGTAGGTCAGGTACCTATGAGCTGTCCCTTAATGAGCCTATGTATGGCCCTTAGCCCAGGGAGACCCCCAGAAGATGAGAGTGCCCTGTCCCTGAACCTAACCTTTGTATCCCTGTAACACCCTAACAGTGTAAGGGGAACAAATAAATAATTATATCACCCGAATCCCAACGCGTTTTTCTCAGCTCTGTGGGCTACTCAGGGGGTGATACCAAGAATAGATATACAAGAAAAGGGATATATGTTTCACAATTTATAGATAATAAATACATGCCACATGGGATGATGTATGTAAATACTTGCCCCCGCCAAACATGCGATCCCTCGTATGATGCCGCGATAATGGCTAGGGGGTGAACATATGATCCCATGTGGCGCCGATGCACAGAGCCTCCTCTCATCTTCTGGGGGTCTCCCTGGGCTAAGGGCCATACATAGGGTCATTAAGGGACAGCCCATAGGTACCTGCCCTACCTATCGTACCTACCCAAGGTTTGATGACATTTGCTATTTAAGCTTTTAGATGAATCAATAAATATCAGTTTTAGGAGTCACTTTTTTCTTTTTTTTTTGCACCGTTTTGCAAGAACCATAAAAATTGACATGTCAAAGATGTATGTGAACAATAAATGTGACCAAATAGAATGCACGGTTTTGAACTATATTGTTTGAACATTAAAAACATTGTCATCTAAACCTGGCTCTATAGATAACGCTCAGGCGGCTGCAGATTAAAGGGAACGTGTCATCAGAAGATGGCCTATTACTTAGATCTAGTTGTTATACTATACTATGTTATACTTATGTTTTAAGAATTTTTGTGAAATTTTATTTTTTATGTGACTATGTATATTTCAAAATAATCCTCAAATACTGCAGCTTTTGTGCTGGCCACCAAGGTCTGGTTCACGCTGAATTTTAGCCCTCCGCTGGGCTTCCCATCTGGAATATACGTTTGAATCGTGGAAAATGGTATTCAGATGTATACCACAGTGAGTCACTTTGCTCCACGGGTTCTACAACGCAGTGTAAAGCCCAGTTTTTCCATAATTATTTCATGTTTATTACACCGTAGTAAATTGAATGCAAGGAGCAGTGATTCAGTCCGAGGCAGTAGAGTGACTTAGGAAATTAAAATTTAATGACTTTCAAGACCATACTGCAATATATCTGCGTAAAATGATCATCAGTGTCTACATGACCAGTCTTAAACAACAGGACATAGTTTACATTACATAACAGCATGGTCCAATTTAGCATTTCATCAGGATAGGCAAAGTTGGTTTATTTCCACTTTATTGATGAGCATTCACAAACAGGAGATGAGAACTTGGATACCTCTGCTCTTTCCTCTCATTTTTTATTCATTTTGAGCTATCACTATGCCCTTGATTGTATTTTTCCATGGTAATTCATAGAATAAGCTTCTCTACAGAAAGATTCACACATTTCCTAAAACAACATTTAGAAAAAGAAAATCTCCAAACGACAGGAAATTGGTGACTTTATTTTGGCAGTAAGCCTTAAAGTATAAAATGAAGGGATCAGCAAAAGTGGGATGTTGCATATCAAGGGACTTTATGCTTGCACGAAAAAAGGTCTGGGCAGGCAACCAAAGCCAGCTAGTGATGGCATATTATATGCAAGGAATAAAACAAAGTAGGGCATGGAAAGTGTCTTTTATGCAGAGTCATATGAGTGGAACGGACTGTATGCAAATAAGTCTTCTGTCCTCTGACAACTCATGTAGCATGCCACAACTCAGCCATTGTTTTACATACTATATATTACTGAGCCTGCCTATGAGAGATGGCTAAGACACATTGATGTATTTGCTGCACAATACATCAGTAAGAAAATTAAAGGTGTTGGCCACTTTCTGGTTACAGCTGACCAATGTGTTTGTAAGAGGATTATATGGCACTTACTAATATAGCCTTTGTAGAAATTCTGTGCCATTTTATAAATGTTATAAGGTATGCCCCTTGTTTGCCAAGTCTTTTGTTCTGTCCACACATATTGTTCAACAGTAGCCAGAAAGTGGCCCACCCCTTTAAACATTAGTAGAACCCTATCCATATAATTGTTAGTTTTGAATTAGCTTGTCAGAAACTAATGATAAGCTGTCATTTTGTCAACAGGATCTATCACTAACAAAGTGACAATTTGCGTAAAATGTGCTCTACAGATGAATAGAAAACTACCAATATATCTGTAAATGAAGCATAGTTATCAAACTATGGCTGCTACTCTAAAATCTCATAGTGACATATCAGATACTTTAAGTGGAGGTGCCCAGAATTTCACTGATTTCTGACACAAAGGGGCAGAATCTCTCTGTGGATAATTGTACTACTTTGGCTTTGATCAACTTTTCTAACTCATCCTGTGATAGCCCCAAGTTAATGGAGTATGGGCCATAGACTTCCTATGAACCTGTACATTCAGAGTTAAAGAAAACAGATCAACCAAAGAGGCACATCTGTCGGCTGAGCATTTCTGCTTATTCATTGCAGAGATCAGTGGGATTCTCAGCTTCCAAATCCTGACAATTAACACTCCTGACATGCAACTTTGACATGCCAGACCTTTTTTTACATTCTTTTGAAACAAATAGAAAATGTTAGGCTACTTTCACACTAGCGGCAGCACGGATCCGGCACCTAAAGGGTGCCGACGGATCCGTACTGCCGCTGATACATGTCTGGAGCCGGAGCAGCGGTCCGGCCCCACACATGTTGACACACACATTGGAACAAGACACAGACAAACACACATACATACATACATACATACTCCAGCCAGGGACGCCAACAGCACGTCTTCACGCGCCTCCTGCGCGCAGTGATGACGATTCCCCACAGTGCCCTCTGCTGGGCGCAGTGGGGAAACGTCATAGCTGCACGCAGGAGGCACGTGAAGACATGCTGCCGGCGTCCCTGCCTGGAGTATGTATGTGTATGTATGTATGTATGTATGTCTGTAGCCGGATCCGGAATGACCCCCCGTTGCAAGTCAATGGAGGACAGATCCGGATTACTGGTCAGGGTTGCCAACCGTCCAGAAATTTCTGGACAGTCCGTAAAAATGGGTGACTTTTTTCCTGTGTCCATGAAAAAAAATGGCCGTGTCCGTGATTTTTTTTAAGGCTAGTAGTTCTTGAGTAGATTATTTTGGTGGTATTTATTATCATTTTACAGCTCACAGTAAGGGCTGGTAATGAATTATTGTTAGTATATTGAACTGTAATCCTGTATTGCTTATCATCTTTATCATTCATTATGATTTTTCAATTCGTCCGTAAAAAGGGTTGGGTGTCCGTAATTTTGGGATAAATTGTCCAGAAAAACAAAAAATTCTGGTTGGCAACCCTGTTACTGGTGTGTCCACACCAAACGGATCCGTCCCCATTGACTTGCATTGGGGGTCATTCCGGATCCGTCTTGGTGCGGATGCCTGGACCGGACAGCAAACCGCAGCATGTTGCGGTTTGTTCTCCGGTCTGAAGACGGAACGGAATGCTTTCAGGAGCATTCCGTTGTCTTCAGTTTAGTTTTGTCCCCATTGACAATGAATGGGGACAAAACTGAAGCATTTTTTCTGGTATTGAGCCTCTATGACGGAACTCAATACCAGAATTTTAAAACGCTAGTGTGAAAGTAGCCTTACAGAGTCAAAGTGAATGGATTTATTATAGTTCACTTCTTGTTAGTTACTTGATTCTTCTTTATTGTTAGGTTTTTCATTATGTCTTTCACCCAACGTTTACTTTTGACAATTACATTGAGTTTCTTTAAGAGACCATCTGGTACAATTCTTTTTATACTGTTCTTTATCAGATGCTAGATACTATTGAGTACAAAGCTTCCAGGATGTTAAAGTCACCTCTTACCTACAAACTTGTTCATTTTTAACTGAATAAAAAACACAGTATCATAAATCATAAAGTCAGTAAACAAGTAACAGATACAGCAAGGCTTTGGAAAAGTTAAGGCCCTTTTACACGAGCCGATTATCGTTCAAATAATCGTTCAAACGTTCGGATTTGCACGATTATTGTTGCGTATAAACACAGGTAACGATTTAACGACGAACGAGATTTCGTTCGCTTCTCGTTGATCGCATCTTTTGTCCCGCCAATAAATTAATCGTTCATCGTTCGAAAAATCTTCCAGTTTAAACGAAAATCGTTTAGTCGTTGGCAGATGGTAATGGTAATGCTTATGGCAAGGAGCAAGGAACGATCGTAATAACGATTATAAAACGACCGAAAGTACGAAGATTGTGAACGACTTCTCTTTCAGTGTAAACGGTATTTACATTGCATCGTTCGATCGTTCATCTACGATCGCTAATACGATTTATCTTTCCGTGTAAAAGGACCTTTACTTGTGCAGATTGTCCAGAATCAGAGTTTCCTGAGTAAACCTCACGGCTGTTTTTGTGAACGGTTTTTGTAAACTGCGGGCACCCTACATCCCGGTTGGAGGATTATATGAGTGGACTTTTGTCCGGAATAGAAACCTGAATCGAGGTATTGCTGTGCTGCTTCTTTCTTCTTTTGGATCTGTTTTTGTGAACTGTCACAAGATACAGTCGCACTATATATGCATCAATAAACAACTTAAGGCATAATGTACTGGCTTCTGAAGTAACTATAGGGGCAGCAGAGGTTGCAGTCTCCACTTGGCCTTAGGGTCACATAAGGTCCTGCAAGTGTTTACTCTTTACAGTGACATTACTGTATGCATTCATCATCCTTGTAATATGAAACGACTGTGTTTGTTACCACTTTATTATAACATCACCACGGGGTATTGTTATGCTGTTATATCTTAGTGCTGTGACATCACTGTGCACATTATTCCTATACTGTTACATAAACCACTCTTATGTCTTCACAGTGTTTATTATCCCTATACTCTGATTTTGTTTTAACCCTTACATGCACTACAACGTACAGCTACATCATGGTGCTGTGTAAGGAGTATACAGTGGACATAAATGCTGATCCCACTCCACACGTGGCTGATGCTTACTGTATAATACAGCAAGCATTGGCCACAATGACTGCCATCAGTGATACCTCAGTTAATAGTGATTGTAACTTTTGTAGGGTTAGGCTACTTTCACACTAGCGTTTTAAAATTCCGGTATTGAGTTCCGTCATAGGGGCTCAATACCGGAATAAAACGCTTCAGTTTTGTCCCCATTCATTGTCAATGGGGACAAAACTGAACTGAAGACAACGGAATGCTCCTGAAAGCATTCCGTTCCGTCTTCAGACCGGAAAACAAACCGCAGCATGCTGCGGTTTGCTCTCCGGTCCAGGCATCCGCACCAAGACGGATCCGGAATGACCCCCAATGCAAGTCAATGGGGGTGGATCCGTCTGGTGTGACCATAATGGTAACCGGATCCGCCCTCCATTGACTTTCAATGGAGTCCATTACGGATCCGGGTACACATAGACACATACAGACATAAACATACACACACATAAAGACATACAAACACACATACATACTTACATGCTCCCCGGCAGGTCTTTGGAGCGTCAGGACGGCTCACACAGGTCACGATTCCCCACAGCGCCCTCTGCTGGGCGCCTGGTGGAATCGTCAGATGACGATTCCACCAGGCGCCCAGCAGAGGGCGCTGTGGGGAATCGTGACCTGTGTGAGCCGTCCTGACGCTCCGAAGACCTGCCGGGGAGCATGTAAGTATGTATGTGTGTTTGTATGTCTATATGTGTGTGTATGTTTATGTGTATGTATATGTATGTACTGTGTGACATGTGTGGGGCCGGAGCGCGGTTCCGGCTCCACACATGTCACTGCGGCAGGCCTGATCCGGCAGCACCCTTCACCTGCCGGATCAGGCCTGCCGCCAGTGTGAAAGTAGCCTTAGGCAGAGGGAGGGGATTCCCTCTGCTTTGTGATCGGAGTCCCTGTGGTGAAATCGCAGGCTCTGATTGCTTGCCTTGACAGCCTGGGGCATTGAGAAAGTTCTCAGGCCTGTCATGGATAACTGCCTGAAAAGCTGTTATGAGACATGGCTTCTCAGACAGGCAGTGAACATACCATAGACCGCAATACTATTCTACATTATAGTATTCGCACAGTCAAGTCCCCTAAGGGAACTAAAAATTACAGTAAAAAAACCTCAGAAATAATAATTCAAATCACCCCTTTACTAATTTAAAAAATGTTTTTCCTGCACTGTGTATGCTGTAACAGGAAAGAAATAACATTTTTTTGGTAAGCTCATCCCCTGAAAAAAATGAATAAAAAGTGATCAAAAAGTCGTATGTACCCCCAAACGGTACCATTAAAAACTACAGTTTGCACCGCATAAAGCAAGCCCTCATTCAGCTATATAGATAAGAAGTATAAAATAATTATGGCTGTCAGAATATAACGATGCAAAGGAAAAAAAGTTTTTTCAAAGTTTTCTTAAAAGTAGTAAAACATAATAAAACAGACATAAATGTATCACCATAATCGTGCTGACCTGCAGAATTAGGGCCTCATGTCATTTTTATTGCACTGTGAATGGCATAAAAACAAAACAAAAAAAACGGAATTGCCATTTCTTTCCAATTTCACCACACAAGTAATTCTTTTCCCTGTTTTCCAATAGAAGCTATGGTAAAATAAAAGTGAAATGATGCAAAAACAAGCTGTTAAATGGCTATGTGAACAGAAGCTGAAAATATATGTCTCTTGGAAGGTGGGGAAAGAAAAAAGAAAATGAACAAATTAAAGGGCATCTGTCAGCAGATTTGTACCTGAAACTGGCTGACCTGTTACATGTGCGCTTGGCAGCTGAAGGCACCTGTGTTGGTCCCATGTTCATATGTGCCCGCATTGCTGAGAAAAATGATGTTTTAATATATGAAAATGAGCTTATATCTGCAGACCGATGCCCTTTAAATTAGACCATGCCCCGAAAGTTAGTGTTTTGTTTGTTTTTTTCTTTTTTTTTTACATCCCTTTGCCTGTGTACTTGTCCACTGTCACCACAATCACTGAGACTATAATTTCCTGTGCTGTTGATTCACATTCGTCTTTACTCATTATCGTATTACATCTTTGAAGGAATATAACAGTTTTTTATCTATACATTGTGGCACCAAAGTGTTTTGTATTTCTGTACTGTGATCTTACTGTGCTTTTTTATTTTGGTACTTTGACATCACTTTTATCTTATATCTGTATTGTGACATCACCACTGTGTTTTATCTCTCCATTGTGACTTTATTGAAGCAGATTTACTAATCCTATAGATGGCATAAATTTAGGTTATCTAGGCCTGCACCACATTTATTGCAGTGGCTCAGGCAGGATGATAAATATGGTATAGAGATAGACACTTTTGTCTAACTTTATACTGCCTATTGGTTGGCTTACTTTGCAACAGAATTTTAAGCTATAGTTGTGGTGCAAAATGTTACATATTAGGTCATGTCCTTTTCCCACTGAGCCACACCCCTTTCTCACTGAGTCCCCATGTTTTTATGACCAGAAATCACAGCCACATGAGGACCTGAATTAACAAAGCAGACAGTGAAGAGTGACCAGAGATATCGGAGAGATATATGTTGCTTGTAGTTGTATTATTATTATTCAGCTATTTTTACATACCGTATTTTTCGCTTTATAAGACGCACCCGAATATAAGACGCACCCCAGATTTTAGAGTAGGAGCAGATTTCAGATCCCCATCAGACCTCAGATCAGCCCAGTGTGCCTCCGTCAGACCTCAGATCAGCTCATTGTGCCCCATCACAACCTCAGATCAGCTCAGTGTGCCCCCATCAGACCTCAGAACAGCCCAGTGTGCCACCATCAGACCTCAGATCAGCTCAGTGTGCCCCCATCAGACCTCAGATCAGCCCAGTGTGCCCCCATCAGACCTCAGATCAGCCCAATGTGCCCCTATCAGACCTCAGATCAGCTTATTGTGCCCCCATCAGACCTCAGATCAGCCCAGTGTGCCCCCCATCAGACCTCAGAACAGCCCAGTGTGCCCCCATCAGACCTCAGAACAGCCCAGTGTGTCCCCATCAGACCTCAGAACAGCCCAGTGTGTCCCCATCAGACCTCAGAGCAGCCCACTGTGCCCCCATCAGACCATAGATCAGCCCATTGTGCCCCCATCAGACCTCAGATCAGCCCATACAGCCCCATAAAAATAAAATAAAAACCTCTTTTACCTGTCCTGCGCCGCGGCTCCGCTCCTGTCCGACGCTCCTCTGGCTTCTAAGGCCGGCGCTGCACTGTGACCTGACTGCAAGCAGCGTCAGATCATAGTGCGCGCACTACGTCCTGACTCTGTACGCAGTCAGGACAGTGCAGCGCCGGCCTGGGAAGCCAGAGGAGCGCCGGACCCGGAGCAGAGCCGCGGCGCAGGACAGGTAAGAGGTTTTTATTTTATTTTTATGGGGTTGGGTGGGCTGATCTGAGGTCTGATGGGGGTGCCGCAGCTAAAACATACAAGTGAGCGCTTATGGAAGCGCTCACTTATATTCGCTTTATAAGATGCACCACAATTTTCCCCCTACGTTTGGGGTAAAAAAGTGCATCTTATAAAGCGAAAAATACGGTAACTAGTGTTCTTGTGAATATTTTTCTTACATTTTATAATTAGTGGAAAATGCCATTCAGATTGGTAAAAGATGCAGTAAGTTCTAACTTGCACTTACTGTACATGAACAGTAAAATCCCTTTCATTTGATCAAAAGAATCAATTATTACGAATTATTAGATGGTCATAGAAAAACATTCAAAAGTCAACTTTAAGAATATGCTACTATAATGCATCTTTAATTAGAGAAATTTGCTGAGCTCTGTGCTCAGTCTTTTACTGGTTTTGTGAATTTTACGGGCAATGTCTGTGATTGGAGGCTTAACTCCTGTGACCATGCTGTGACCATGCCATCTGAGCAGTTAGTCAGAGAGAGATCTCACTCTGACTTCCAGTTGCCCTCCTGCGTCAAAATCGCACGGTGCTGATTAATTGTCTTGGCAGCCTGGGGCCTTGTAAAACAGGTGTTTATAGGAAAACGTCAAAAGCATCGTACTATGCAATATCATAGCATTACAGCCTATATCAGGGATGCTCAACTGGCAGACTGCAGTGCAAATCCGGATCACAGATGCCAAGTGACTAGATCCTTGCATGTCCTGATTTCAGCTGTATCTGTGTCCTCAGAATGCAGATAAAGTTGAATACAATGGTAAAACAGGGAGCCGTCAGCTCTCTGCTCCACCATTCTCCTGACATCGGTTATTTAGCGCAAGCAGATGTGATGCAGTGACGTTATCGTGCCTATTGTGCTGAGTCACAGACATTCACAGCCCAAACCAGAGCAGACCTGCTAGTTCACTGGGGAAACGAGGATTTAGGTGAGTATTCAAATTGGAGGCAATATGCTGTATGACTTTGTTGGGGGATATCAAGGGATTATCCAACTGTGAGGGGGCACTTAAAGGGAATGTGTTATCATAAAATGACCTGCTGTTTAAATCACTTTTTTATGTTTAACATATTTTTAAATAATTTTTAATTATGGTATTTTTAATTTTCCATGTCACTTTTTATATTTAATCTAAAACCAAAAATTCTGATGTTTTCGCACCGGCCACTATGTTTAATAATTGGCACCACTTCTTGATTTGTACAGATTACTTTACTACAGTTAATATATTCTAATCCTGACTGTAATGATATCATCTCTGTATATAGAAAAGACAGGATCCACCATTCACAATAGGTGATTGTCAGAGCTTATCTAACCTTCCCTTGTACAATCACCTCTGCACAGGCCCAGAAAACTCTCCCATAAAAGTCAATGAGCTCCCTTCCTGTCCTTTGTTTGTATAGCACATGGGACTGCCATAAAGCAATTTTTTTAATACTTTGTAAATGTTGTTAAGAACAGCTCAGACAAGATGCCATCCCCTATAATAATGTTCAGAAAATAAAATAAAAAGATCTACAATCAGAAAATAAAAACAGATAAATCTATCTGGTTTTAACTGACAGATTTTTGGTGGCACATTTCCTTTAAAGGAAATTTTTATGTGAGGGGGCCCTTAGGTGACATCATATTATCAAAGGACATCATATTCTGTGGAAAAGCATTAAGGCGGCATCATACAATGTTTGGGACGCTAAAGGAAAAAAAACAAATCACTCTTTCCCAATTTTACATATAAATATAAACAATAAATAAACATAATAGGTATCGCGGTGTCTTAACCTCCTAACAGTCATGTTAAAATTGGAAAAACTCTCCCAAAAATGTCACTTTTTATTATAGATTTTTAATGTGTCTGCAGTAAATTTTGTTGGCGCACAATTCAGGGGACACAATTGCATTTTTAAACCCTTAGTGACATAATTAATTTTAGCCTTAAAGGGACCCTGTCATCAACTTTATGCTGACCTCACTGAGGGCAGCATAAAATAGTGACAGAAATGCTGATTTCAGCGGTGGGTCACTCATGAGCTAAAAGTAAGTGGTTGCCGAGAACCATAATCATAATCATTGCAGCACAGGCCTTGAAAAGAGTCAAATCTACCTGTTAAGAGTCATGGTTATTCCTAATCTGCTCTCTCCGCCCATCTGCTGATGATTGTCAGTTCTCTCCTAGAGAGAAAGAGAGGAAACTAGGTAGAAGTCTGTCTACCATCAGCAGGTGGGCAGGGAGAGCAGGAAGTCATGAATAACCATGACTCTTCTCAAGTGGCCGGGACTCTTTTCCAGGCCTAGTCTGCAATGATTGTGAAGTTGGTTCTCGGCAACCACTTACTTTTAACTTATAAATGACAGTCCGCTGAAATCAACTCACCTCTCTCTACTTTATGCTGCCTTTAGTAGGGGCAGCATAAAGTTGATGACAGGTTCCCTTTAAGGGACAATAATATTTTCCCCCTTTGTGTTCCAGCAGTCACAACTTTATATATATATATGCAGATGTAGCACTGTTAATAATGACTTGCTAAACCCGTTAACTAGACGTGATAAGTCTACAGTGTTAATCAATACAGGAACCCCCCCTTTTGGTGCGATAACTAAAAGTGTTATCTCCACTTAAGTCATGTTAACCAATGCTACATCTGTATATATATATAAAGTTGTGACTGCTGGAACACAAAGGGGGAAAATATTATTGGCCCTTAAAAGGGAACCTGTCATCAACTTTATGCTGCCCCTACTAAATATAAATATATATATATATATATATATATATATATATATATATAAATATAGGGCGGCCCATGAAAAAGTTTTTAGTTTTTTTTTAAATACCCACAAGTCACTAAAGATGCTGAAAGTGGTCCCTGTTAGGGATGAGCGAACCTAACCGTAACGAACCAGATTCGTTTCGAACTTTCCCAAAAGTTCGGTTCGTTGCCGAACCGAATTTTGAGAAAGTTCGTAACGAATCTGTTTAAAGTAACGGCGATGCAAAATATACGCATATTTATTGAGAATGTACGCTAATGCGTACGAATTCATAAAATGCGTACACATTAGCGAACATTCTCAACTATGCGTATATTTAGGGTATGGAATATGCCATATTCCATACCCTATATATATGCATATTTGAGAATGTTCACTAATGTGTACACGCATTAGCGTACGCATTAAAAGTCAGCGGGTGGAACGTACTGAGACTCCAGAGGAGGTGTTGGCTGTAAGCAGTCAACAGAGCCAGGGAGGGCATCCAGTGCCACACCTGATATCCTGTCCCAGCCACTGGAGGAAAGTAGCAGTGGTCCTGACTTTGATGATGATGTCGCTGATCGGACGTGGCACCCTCAAGCAGCATTATCCTCAGCATCATCGGTGGAGGAAATAGAGGTGCCACCGACGCAGCAACATCCCACTGTAGCAAGCAACAGAGGCACAAGAGGAAGGGGTAGAAGAGAAGCTACCAGGCAGAGATCACCCTCTCAAAGCCTTGGTCCTGAGAGGGCACCCTCAGGCAGCAATGGCAGTCAACAGCCAGCAAGACCCCCCGTGGCTGTCAGCAAACCACGGTCCTCAGTCGTCTGGCAGTTCTTCCGCCTGGGGACAGATAAGCATATCGCTTTGTGCCTGCTGTGCAATGAGAGGGTCAGTCGTGGCAGGGGTGATAATCTCGGGACAACATCCATGAGAAAGCATATGGAAAGGCAACACCAACAGGCCTGGAAGAACCGTGACCCCAATACCACCTCCTGTCAGGATGCACCATACACTGCAGATCCCATCATGCAGCATCCTCTCACTGGAACTCAGGGCTCGTCAGCCTCAGTTGCCAGCAGCAGCAGCACAGTGTCACTGCCATGTACACCGCTAATGAGGCAGCAATCCCTGACTGAGTCCATGGGCAGACGTCAGGTGTATTCCAGCAGCCATCCCATGGCCCAGAAACTGACCGGACACCTGATTAAGCTGCTGGTGCTTCAGTCCCTGCCCTTCAACCTCGTGGACTCCCAGCCTTTCAGGGATTTCATGGCGTGTGCGCACCCCAGATGGCGAGTCTCCAGCCGCCACTACATCTCTGGAAAAGCTGTCCCATCACTGCACAGTTATGTGCAGAAAAAGGTGGGCGACTCATTGGGACTCTCGGTGTCCAAGAGTGTGCACCTGAGTGCTGATGTCTGGTCCTCAAATTATGGGCAAGGGCAGTACATGTCTGTTACTGCTCATTGGGTCAACATCCTCCCAGAAGACCATCAGGAAGTTGGCCCATTCTTGCCACTGTCACCTCCACGGTGCTTTAGGGGGCCAGCAGCGGGAAACAGAAGTTCTGCCTCCACCACCTTGCAAACATCCGCCGCTTCTCCTGCAGTCCAACCTGCCCCGGTGTCTTTCCACCGATGTCAGGCCCGGCGCTCTCAGGCTGTCCTCCATTTGGTGAGCCTGGGTGAAAGGAGACACAGTGGGCAGGAGCTCCTCCGGACCATCAGGGAGGAGGTAGATCAATGGCTGACCCCACGTCAACTAACGGTAGGAAGTGTGGTAGCAGACAATGGGAGGGACATTGTCTCTGCAGTGCAGCAGGGAGGGCTGAGTTATACACCTTGTATGGCACATGTGATAAACCTCATAGTCAGTGGCATACCTATAATAGAGGCAGACCACGCAGCTGCTATGGGGCCCATGGGAGGAGGGGGCCCGGAGAAGATGTAAAGCCCCGCCCCCTGATTATACTACAATAACAACAGATACTGCTTGAGTCCCTACCTGGGGCTCTGGTGGGCCCTGCTTACCCTGTTCCCAGGGCCCCTACCCCCCTTTACAAACTTTTTATGTATTCCTGAGGCTGATGCAGTCCCAGGCTATCCCCACTGTGTGCCGAGGAGAGAGCTCCTCAGCTGATCGCTGAACTGGCCAATCAGCACAGCTGACACAGAAGCCAGCCAGTGAGGACTGAAGCTGCTCTCATCCTGCCTGTCTCAGTGAAGGCTGACTGCTGGACATAGGGCACAGCCAGACACTAACTGAGTGAGTACCAAGAAGTTTATGACCTGGTTGTTGGAGTGGGCAGCTTTTCTGCCTTTCCTCAGCAGCAGTGACCAGAGTTGTTTGTTTTTTAGGAAGGGGGTGGGGGGGGGAACATTTCTCTATATGAGCATCAGTAGCAGAGTTCATGCTTACTGCTGTTTATATACAGGATATTGTACCCTAGGCAGAACCCCCCCCCATGTACTCTGCCTGGTGGGGGGTCTTGCTTGGGTAAAAAAAATTATAATTTCTTAATTGAATTAAAAAAAAATAAAAAAAATGTTCAAGGCATTTATATACTAATCCTTATATAAGGATTTGTGTGTTCTTTTTAAATATATATAATTTAGGAATAGTGATGAGCAAACTTCTATTTTCAGGTTCGGCGTACAAGGTGCGGGTCATCTAAGAATTCCGTTCTGGATTTCGCTACCACAGAGCATAACTTGGTCTGTGGTAGCGGAATCCATAACTGAATTCTTAGATAACCTGAACCTTGTACGCCGAACTTGAAAATAGAAGTTCACTCATCACTATTTAGGAATTATATATAGCACCAATACAGGGGGGGGGGTCATTATATGTACTGCAGAGGGGACCATTGTATATATACTACGGGGGCATTATATATGCTATACGGGGGTACTGCAGCGGGGTTTTATAAAATACTGGGGCCACTATAACTTATTACCACTAGGGGCTTTAAAGGGGAGCCTTCTTAATGCTGGGGGCACTATAGAGGGCTTTATTTCTATTAGGGTCCCTATGGGGGTATTATTAATATAGGGGTATTATTAATATTGGGGTATTATTATTAAGCACAATATAGAGGACATTACTAATAAAGGCGTTGTTGTGGGGGGTACTGTCAGGGCCACTATTAATATTCAGGGCAATCAGATATCTGTGTGCCGAACCCTGCAAAGACAGCAAGAACCATTATTTATATATATATATATATATATATATATATATATATATATATATATGTATATATATATAGTACTTTATATTTGTGTGGGGAGGGAGGGGCCCAATACGGAGTTTTGCTATGGGGCCCCATGAGTTCAATGTACGCCCCTGCTCATAGTGCACAGGTTTCTTAGATCATTTCCTGCACTACAAGACCTTATGAGGATGTCACGCAGAGTTCATATGCTGGACCGCCTGTACGAGCAAAGGTCAGCCGTTACAGACTACCTCATGGGGCAATCAGGCAGCTTCACGCCACACTGCGACTTTCAAGTCACACACTGGCAGATGATGCGTGAAGTCTGCCAATTGTTGATCCCTTAAGAGGACGCGACTTTCTTTGTGAGCAGGAATGACTATGGGATCAACGACATCATCCCACTCGTCCATGTTCTGGAAAGTGCGCTGAAAAGCATCATCAGCGAGGATTCCCAGGCCACCACTCCAAGGCTGAACATCGCCTTGAGCCCAGAGATGGATGAAGTGCAGATGGAAGGTGAGGAGGAGGAAGATGTCCATGCCCAGCCATTCCACACACCGCCACCTGGCTTCTCTGCCTCTCAATCACAGGAGGAGATGGAGGATGAGGTGGTAGAGGAAGCGGAGGAAGACCCCAGCAGACCCTGGAACTATACCGAGGACAGTGGAGAGGAGAGGCGCTCATTGTCCTTGGTGCAGATGGGAAGGTGCCTGTGGGAGTGTCTGAGGAGTGACAGCCGGATTGTGGACATCCGCCAGAGGGACCAATACTGGCTGGCCACCTTGGTGGACCCTCTCTAAAGGCCGCAAAATGGCTGAATTTTTCCGCCATCAGAGAGGGAGGAAAAACTGGGGTACTACCGGGACCTACTCACCAGACAGTCTCTACTTACCATCGAGACCAGCCAGATTCCCAGACAACATCCGCTTGGGGGGAACCAGCGCGCTCCACTACCACCACCACTAGTGGAGGCGTGAGAAGTCGTTACAGCCTCCAATCGCTGATGAGCGATTTCATGCAGCCAGCTGCTGAAGAGGGGACACAACATTGGACTCATGGCATAGACCAGCATGAGCTCACCCACCAGGTCACTGCCTACCTGGATTGTACCCTGCCCCAAAGTGTCACCGACCCCGTGCAGTACTGGGCAGAGAAACTGGAGATTTGGCCTCAACTGGCAGAGTTTTCTTTGGCTCTGCTGTCCTGCCCAGGCAGTAGTGTCGCGTCAGAGAGGGTTTTCAGTGTGGCGGGTAACATTGTAACTCCGCAAAGAACGAGGCTCTCTTGCCACAGTGTTGAGATGCTGACTTTTATAAAGATGAATCGTGCCTGGATTACATCGGATTATACCACCCCCCTGCCTGATGTGAATGACTAAGTCATCGGTCACCTGTCTTGCATGGTAATCCATGTGTCCAAGAAAATGACCTTAAGATTCCAAATATGTGCCCAACGTAAAAATCCTTAATTTAACTTATTAAGTAATGTTCCCCCCTTAGACCCCAAATTAAAAAAAAAATCACCTTAAAAATTCACTACTTCATTCTGATACATTTAAATAAACAGAACCCCATCTCCAAATTTAATGCCCATGGTGTGTTGGCCATTTAACATCTCCACACCAGCTTAATGCCTCACACCGGTGCACCGTCCAACCCATACCCCAAGAACAGTACCATCCCTAAAATAATCCCCACGACTATGCTTGACAAAGTGGGGATTTCACCTTTTGTGAACTATAGCCTGGGGTTCTATCCCT